>SCLD01130258.1:0-21208 GCA_004367895.1 Oikopleura longicauda
TTTCTAGATTTTTTTAAAGAATAAGTGTAATACATCTAAGATTGACCATCTATCACAAAATCAGAGCCCGTCTTAATCTAGATGGGTTGAAAAAAAAATTCATTGAATTACTGAAAAATTAGAATTTATTTTCCCTTTTTTTCCTTTCGTATACCTCGTAATGTAAACTCTCCCCACTAGAACTTGAAAATCTCAGCCGTATGACGTCATAGAGATTTTTCAATCACCAATTCGGAATCAGCAGACTGAACTTTATCCCATAATGGGTCGAAATCGTTTTTCGCCAGATGGCGTCCGCTTCGCGGACACCCTAGGTATGACGCTTAAGCTAAAGGACAAAAAGCTTGTGAATGAGGATTTATTCACGTGTCGGAAATTGAAAACTTAGGCCATTTTTTAGACCTTTGTTAAAGTTATATTTCGTGAAAATCGGATACTTAGAAAATTCTTCAAGTTTTTTTAATTTCTCATGTGATCAGACTTTCGGAGAGAAAAAATGAGTTTAAAAATGCCCTTGTTTTGCTTTATTGCTGCAATTTGCATTTTAAAAATCATTTAATTTCAATTAAGATATTCAGTTTACTTCCCAGGCTCGTCTTTTGCTGAATATCAACGGAAATAATTTATATAATATATTTATACAATTTTTATATTAATTTTGAATGCTCCTACTTAGTTTATTTTGAAAAATGTGTTTAAATGTTAAGTTTGAATGAATTCGACATGGTCATAATTCGATTTAGCATAATTATAAGCGATATTTCACCCACATGCGTCACTTAATACGATTAGGCTATTTGGCCGGAAACTAATGAGACTTTATTTCTGCTAAAAATTTGATCAAGTGACCGAATTATATTTGTAAGGTGCTTAAGGTATTCAATTGATTTTCAAGAATTGTTATGGTCTCTCATCTGGTCATTACACGGTTCAAAATAAAATGTATTTTCAGCGAAATAAGTCATTAATGCCAAGAACGAAAATATATTGACTACATAAGTGACTTGACGGTGAAAATTAGGTCGCTTAATTCAAATAGAGTGACCAAAACCTAGGACTTACAGTAGGTGACATTCATTTTCACATTCGAGGGTTTTATGTAGGTCGCGGTACTTCACATCATTTGCGCGGTGGACGTTTTAAAAAGAGTATTTACAAAGCGCCTGTCTAGTGTATGTTTATGGTTTTTGTGTTTCCGCAGTCAATTCGACGCACTTTCATGTCAAGTTAATCAAAATTAAAAAATTCAAAAATATTCGTGACTAATCGGATTCAATTCGCGGTTAAAACTAGTGAGCCGCGTCCTTCTAGACCCGACTTAACGCGGTAAAATTTCTCAGCCAAGGCCGCCAGGTAATACTTTTACATGCTTACGTGATTTTTCCTTTTGCCTAGGGCTAGGGGTCCTTGACAAGAACCACTTAATTTCTGAAAACAAAGCCTCTCCAAGTTTTGATATTCATTGCGCAAACATAGTAAGTACCTGCTGTCCGGCAGAGACCACAATACGCTGAAATCTGTCCATGTTCGTTTACTTAATTTACTAGCCTGCACAAAAATGACAATTTTAAGCGTTGCGGAATGTTATTTTATTTCACCTATTTTGTTGTTGAAACATTTTTTTCAATTTGGTTTTCCTAATATTGTTTATGACAGCTGTTTAAAGCCGGAGTCCGCCTACGCTTCGACGCCTACGATTCGAAGTCACAAGCTACACTTTTTATACATGGGAGAGAAATTTAGATACCGCTACAATGTCCAGTGCATCTTCGAAGCAACCGGGTTCATATCGGTTTTTTTTAGTTTTTATCCAATTTTTGGAGATTTTCTTTGGTCTCAGCAAGCCAAACTTTTGTACTACATAAGAATTCCACCAGATGGACATAAAGAACTAGTCTGGTGATAGTGGTAGTATCACTATCGTCATGACTAGAATAGATAAAATGGTTGACTTTCGATCGCCGGACCGTACATGATATCGGTCCGGTATGATAAAAAGACCAAGCCACTGGTGATAGAGAGGAGAATAGAGAAAGTTAAATTTATTTCTAGACTCTGTTTTATACAGTTTCGACGTATTTGGCAGAGCCGTATATCTTTCGGGTCCAATTTTTTTTAATTTATATATAAATCATTATAATATAGAATATAATAAAATAACTGGCACCAGGCCAGCAAATGGACCTGATAGATATAATAGCTTCGAAACGCCTTATAGAAAGCAAACAGTAATGTGTGACCAAGTATGATACAAAAGCGTAACTTATAGCGTCCTAGTTAGTACAGCCTTGAGTTACAGCGCCATCTAGTGATGGTGATATCGAATGAATAAGTTATGGCCTAATCATAATATAACTGTACATTTTGACTAATGCGGGTTGATATTTTGTTATTTGAGAGCTCGTCGATGGGCTCTTTTTGGGCACATCCAATTTGGGCACATCCCCTTTGCACATCGAAAAGCTACACACAGTGGGACATAGTCTTTTTAAGGACATCGGATGTCTTTGACGATGTTATCAAGATGTCCATGAATGTCCTTTAAGATTTCTCAAAGGCTCAACCAGGCTTCAGACGAAAGGCAGATTTAAAGCAAGGATTGAATTTGGTTTAGAGGAGAAAATATAGGCGCGTAGGTGGTGTGTAGTACAAAAGGGACATAGGTATATAGAAGTATTTTTTTACGTAGGCAAAATTTGCTACTCATGTATGTCGATCTGAACTTGTATAGAGAAGAGCTTTATGCATTAGACTGACTCGTTAACGGGTTGTTCTCGGTCTCCGTCCCCCTAAAATAAAATATTATAGTCTAACAAAATGTGTGGTTAAATGCGTTGGTGTTAAAAATTGAATACAACACAAATATGTCACGTGACGACAGTTAATAATGCCTGTAGCGTGACGCCGAGCATGTCCCATGGAATTGAATCCTTCCGCACAAATCTAACCTAAAGAAGTAAAAGCAAGCTCTTTTTGCGTGGGTGGTAAAATCAACTGTGTAGGCGGTCAGGATTAAATGGTTGATGTGTCATTGCTTCCATGTCGTATTAATGGGGCTGACTCGAAATCCGTTTCATCATATGTAATATGATCATAGTCATGTGATACGTTATCGTATTGGTCACATGATCCGTCATAGTATCCGTCATGGGAATACCCGTCAAATGATTCTGGATAAAGTGACGGTATACTACTATTGTGCCTATTATGAATCACTCCATATGAACCAACCGGTTCATTATTCATAACTTAACAAGGATTTTACCATTTGAACATGTCCCAATATGAGTAAAGACGTCATTCTCGATATGAGGCGCTAACAAGCAGATTTGACTTCACTCAAATTGAGATAAATAATTAAGGGGTTATATCAAATAAGCTGTTTTTTACGAATATATTACGCAAAGCGCTACGATATTAATTCCTCGTAATATTCGTCAGAATCGGTTGTTAGATACTATAGAAGCATATTTGATATAGATCAAGATTCTAGACTGGGAGCTAATCCGTGTTGTATAAGACCCCAATCCTTTATACTGAGGCCACAGTGAGCGGAGTGATAAATGTGGTTCAAATGGATCATGTAGTCGAGCATTTAACTCATGTTCATTTCTGAACGACAAATTATCCACTTTTTGAAATTATCCACTTCATAAAAAACATTTTCACTTTCTGTATGATCCATCGAAATAATTGTCGGAAAGTCCATACACGATGGACCATAGAATTTTAACTCAAAAGGCAAACCCACGCAATTAGTATACAGAGAGCGACACTTGTGATCACTTTGGAAATTTGTACGAAATCGGCGAGAAGGGATCAAAATAAGAATAGACTCTTGAAGCTATTTATGAAGCCACTTATGAAGCATTATTATATGAAGCTAGTTAATGGTTATGTTTACTATACAGATAGATTATTGGTATGCTATTTTACATGTAACTACTAGAACAGGTTAATGTATGGAACATGAATGTGGACACGTACGGTTTGTGAACGGTTTATACCTCGGTTTTGATTGGGTTAAATTATATAATTGTTTAGCGCTTTAATTATTTACTAAGTTTTGTTTTATTTATTGTTACATTACCTCTGATGTAAGTGGTGCCTTTTCACTTGGCTCCCCATCATCATTTCCTTCTTCCAAGTCCGATTTCATATCATCACTACAAATTCAAAATTGTTAAAATTCACTTCAAACCAAACAGTTAGTTGTTTTTGAATTCAATCAGATCAAAATGCAAATTAAACTTACTCAGATGATGAGTGCTTGTTTCTGCAAAAGAATACAACAGCTCCAACAATGATCAAGATAGCTGGAATGGCAATAACGATACCAACAATAGCGCCTTAATTATTAAGTCATTGCATGAAAATTAATTTAAAATAATTTCAAATCAAATCAATCACTCAAAAGACATTTAATGGTCAGCCGTAGCCCAAAATGTAAAATAATATCACGGTTTTCTCACCGGTTCCAAGACTAGCTTCAGCTAAAAATGGAGTAATCATGAGTCAAATTAACTTCAGTGGGTTTTCAAGGGCTATTTTAACTTTAAACTAACCAGTTCCGAGGTTACCAGCATCAACATTGGCACAGCATACTGGATCATCACTTTCATCAATTTTGACAGTATCAGTATTTTCACCATGATGATTGGCACCAGAGCAGATGAACTAAAAACATTGTTATAGGCTATTATTAAAAGATTTTGTCTGAGGTCTTTTATTTATACATACGTTAACTGGGTTGGTTCTCTTGTCGATGGCTTCGAAAAAGAGTTTGTTGGTGTTTGTAAGACCTTCTCCCTCCTCTGTGATTGTGTTACCTTGAGCAACCAATTCTGGTTCATCTTCGGATGACCAAGTAACTAAACAAATCGTGTTAAGCCGCTTTTCATGATTTATAAATCATGATTCATTATTCAAATGATTTAACTTACTAGCACAGCCTGGGCCTTGAACTTCACATGAAAGCATAAGGGCAGCGGCATTTGGTGTTTGTGAAGCGGTGGCTTCCTTTTGAACAATTGTTACCAAACATTCACCATCAACAGTGATATCATCAGAAGAAGTCAATTCCTTGGCGGCGTTCTTTGCGGTACATGTGTAAGAACCGGCATCACTGTATTGAATACGGCTGAAAGTATGGCTTGATCCACCAGCAAGAGATTGATCGTCCTTAGTCCAAGAGAATTGTGGAGCTGGGTTACCTTCGGCTTTGCAGCTGATTGTAACTTCATCACCGTATGTGTATTGTTCAGCAATATCAGTGATTGGTTCATCCAAGTCTTAAATTTAAATTAAACTCCCACTCAGATACAAAATAGCATTCACTTGAATTAAAATGGAGAATGTACTTACAGTAAACGTCTAATTCTTTTTCGGCTTGGACTGATTCACCAGCTGCGAATCCATCATCGCTATCTTCATTGTTTTCGGCAGTACAGATAACAAATTGGACAGAATCATCACGGACGGCAATAGCTTGGGAGCCGGTCTATAATATAGGTGTTATCACAACAAATAATTTAACAGTGGCTTAAAATGCGATAGTCGTATTATAATATCTTCTTTGTTTTATATTAAAAGACCATTTTAATTCAAAAACTGGCCCTTACTATTACAATATGTCACACTATAATAAATTAAACATCATTTTTAAATTAACTTACTGGAATTTCGACGCCATCAGTTCCAGTAATGGTTACAGTTGGGGCTGGGTTACCATTGGCTCTGCACAAAACTTCATATTCTTCATTTTCGTTAATGTAATACCCATCGCCATTCTCATTAGCACCGCTAATTTCGAGAGTGACTTCGGTTGTGTAATCTTAAATATCGTATTAATATATGTTTTGTTCAATACAATTACTATTATCAAACAAAATAATACTAACAAGTAACATCAAGAGCAAAGGTGGCGTTTTCATGGGTTGGTTCAACTTGTGGAGCCATAGAGGAAGCTTGTGAGAAACAAGAAACCATTTGATTATCATATTCAGCAGATGGCATAAGAGTGAGGACAGCGGCAATATTGAAAAGACCTTCTTCATCGGCTGCTTCGGCGGTAGCTGCAATTTCGATTTCTTCATCGCCAACGGTGAAGATGACAGAAGATGGTTCTGGGTATACATTGAAGATATTGCATCCGGCGACATCGGCTTCTTCGACGGGGAAAACGGTTCCATTGACATCAACACGTTCACGTCCTTCAAGTTGGGTTTCAAGTGCTTCTAACTCGACATCGCTTGCGTCAACTTAACATTAGGTTATCGTAACTGATTTATTGGTGGCTCATAAATGATAATTCAAACATCAGTTTTCTTGAAAGTTTTAACTTACCGTAGACATTAACTGGAGTTTCATCAATACCGAATCGGGAAGCCCAATGAACTTCACATGAAATGAGCATATCATCATCTTTCAAATTCAAATCGGTGACGGTAAGTGAAGCACTTTGTTCTTAAAAACATTATTTAATATAAAATATTTTTTTAATGGTCCGTGGGACATATGTGGAAATGGAGTGATAAATTATTGAAAATTATTCAAGCTACTGAAGATGTGTGGTATTGTAGCGATTGGGTGGCAAATGAATGTGTGTGTGTGTCACCCTTGAATAGAATTAATGAGTACCCCCAATATATTAACCGTTTTAATACATTGAGGGGACATAAATGGACAATTCGGACTTCCCGGACGAGTAAAATAAAAACTATCCAGGAATTCCTCAGTACTATTTGTTTTTGAATGCGAATGAATTTGACTTTATAGATGTTCCGAATGAATTTTGTTTTATGAATGTATTCCGAATGACTTTTTTTGGTCATAAAGACATTTATATATTACCGTTAACATTGAGTCCTATAAATACAGGGTTAATAAGCGGCAAACGTTTTGTTATTCAATTAAATATATAAAATATTTAAGGTTTGATCACATTAAATAAGCACAGCCATGAGTCATATTTCATGACTAATAGATTTAAAATTTACCTGAAAACTCGGCAGTGAGATCGATACGGTCGGTAACTTGGGTGTTGTGGTAAAAGATTTTTCTTTCGTCTTCTGGTGTTTCGCCTGGTTGGTAACGAGCAACAGATTGACGAACTCCGTCGTCATTTAATTTCCAGAAAAGTTGGAAATCTTCGATTTCGTAGTCAGCTAAAAATACAAATTAGGATTCATTCCAATAAGAGAAGATCAATTTGAAAAAATCAAATAAGCGATAAGCGCACGTCAAAGAGTGCACGAAAGTCAATATAAATCACGCTTTCATCATGCTTGAAAAATTAAAACACACACTTTTCAACGGAAATTAAACCGCAAACTGTTCTTACGGTCAGCTTGGTTCGACAATTCAAATTGGTGAAGAGTCATTTCCCAAGCGGCCCTACAGTCTTCCATATTACCACCGTGGTCATTCAGGTAACTTTCCTCCTGACAAGGATCTAGTATATTGACCGTTACTTTTTGATCGCTCATACATAATATTTTTCAGTCACGTGACCTTTGACTTACCGTATTCAGCATCGAGATTCCATGTGCATGTATATGTAACTGAGTCACCTCTTTGAACTTCAGCTTTGTCGATTGAGATGTTTACTTGGAGGGCATCATCAGCCATGGCCATATAACTGGCCAAAGCCGGAAGCAATTTAAGATTAACCATTATTTATGCTTTTTTTTCTTTTGCTTTAACTTCTCTCGATTCCAAATTCCCGTCAAAGTCAGGTCAATCACGAATGTAATCTAAAATAGTTTATGCGTTAGTAATTTTCACATCACTGTATATTTCTAAAACAGTAGTGATTTTAACTTTTGGATAATCTCTTATAATATCTCTTTTTTCAAAATCTCTTCTAGGGTATCGTATGATTTGGCTAACGATGGTCCCGTTCATGATCAAGAACGAGTTTTTGGCTTTGGACTCCCTTTAGACTTTGGCTCTGTTTGCCCTTGGATGGCAGCCCCGAATAAAAAATTTCTTCAAAAGAGGACATGGCTATGAATAGGGACTCTCTATTGAATATGAATCACTGAGTGTCTAAAATTTCGACATTGAACAAAAATGGCCCTAGTGCTAAGTCAAGATGACATGTAACGACAGGGTTAGAATTAAGGGGAGAAGAACGGGGGTTAGTTTGGACGTGACACCGGTTGGACGGTGGATACGTTAAGATAACACCCTTAAGAAAAACCATGTTTGGTAGTCCGGTGAATCGGCTGTTAATAAATTATTAAAATCGGTTATTCAACTCTTAGGCCTCTCAAACGATTTCGACTCTTTAATATTTCATTCTTTTTCATTATTCAACCGACTGGTCAATATTTTAATCGATAAAGGTTCTTACAAATCTATTTTTTCTCTTGTTTTAATTCTCTATTGAATTCTGTTTTATTCGGTTGGGGCGATGGTGGTGGAGGGTGATGATGATTGATATAGCGTAGGGATGATTGAGACTTTTGAGGGCATGTTACCAAGCTATTCTCCTCCTCCTCCAAGCCAAATATGGGTAAGGATTGGATTATACGACGGTACTGACCAACCCTTAGGGCGGATCCGAAATACACACGTCAGTGAAGCCGGTGGCGCGAAAAATTATGAATGCTAACCGTCGAAATCATTCATGTATGTTCATGCTCGTTCATGCAATTGTTCTAGATGCGCCTTGGCCATAACCCTTAATGATACCCAATGATCAATCTCAAATAATGATCTGTCATAATCGAGCGATTTTAATTCTCTCATGGATCGTTACGTTTCAGTAGACGTTTTACTTTAGGATACACTAAATTAGCTCCAATTATGTCAGCTTAAATGTTTAGCCAAAAACGCGATTTCCTATTTACCCCAAAATTCCCCTTGTCAATTGGTCCTTCACAACCGTTGTTACCTATAGCTAAACTGATGTAGTTTGAAAAACTGACGCCCACGTATAGGAAAAAGGTATGTACGTGATGATATCAGCAATTGCTTGCATGCTGTCAGACTCTTTGGAAAGGCATTATAAACATTCTGAGAATACTATAATCAAAAATGTACTTAAATGCAAAAAACGTTTGGTAAACTATGGTAATTACACCAAGAGATGAATCTGGGATGGCCTTAGTAAAAAATGCTGCACTGAAACAGTTTTTGGCGATTTTTAAAACAGTTTGTTATGGTGCATTTGATGATTCTTAGCTTTTACTAGCAATATAAAATTCTTTAGATCTCTTTTTTTCTCAACTTCAGTCTCATTTTCGGTTTTTCTGGTTCTCTAGATGAATAAGCTTGACTTTCAAGACCTCTTTTTGGCTTTAAGTGGCTCTAGAGCAAAGTTAAAGTCTCATCGAACAATGGGCCATCTCTTTGTGTGTGTGTTGCCTCTCTCCCTATTCGGCGATATTCGTGTCCATGTACAACAGCCTCTATGTATGATGTTCTACCTCTTTCACGGCCCAATAACCATACGGTCCGAAATATCTTAACGTTCTTACAGTGATAAAATTCTTCTGACTGTACTTTTCTAACCAATAGGAGATCGAGAATCTCTGAGACTTCTAAAGAGTCTTTTCTACCAAACCTATAATACAGCCCAATTTCTTGCAATAGAGACTATCCGGCCCTCTTGAAAGTGTTAATTCACTTTGGGTTCTAATTTCTGCTTGGCTACGAATGTGAACTTGGCTCTAGATTAGTTCCCCAGCAGTAACAACAGACCCTAACCCTAACAGATCCTGACCAAAAACTGCTGAATTTTCAAAAATCAATGAATCATCACTTCGATATAATTGTTCTCAAGCAACCAATTTTCAATTTCATGGAAAATGATGATTCAGCAGTTCCCATTCAAGGCCACAATGAAGTCTAACAGGATACACACTAGACCATAACTACATTAGTACCGCATCATAAGCCTTAGAATAATGCACGACCATCTTCGAAGTCTCTATTTTTTTCGATTTTTAAAATTTTCGAATTTCGTGCTTCATATTTTGTATTCTCTCAATAATATCTTCAAACATCGTTGAATTTATGCCAAGTTTTAATAATTTTTTTTATCATTTCAGGGGTTTCTTGAGTGGTTAGAGCGCGAGAGTTAGAAGAGAGAGAGAGAAAGATGATCATTGAACCAATCACTAACACTTGGGGCGCTGTCAAACCTACAGGAGAAAGCACCCTATTCCCGCCTTCTATTCAATTCTAGATCCCACTCATAATGCAAAATTTTTCAATTTCTACCAACGCAGCAAAAATAGGTGACTTAACCAGGAATTGTAAAAACATTTCTCAACATTCACAAGATAATCCGATGAATCATAAATTCTGAATCACTTTGACAAAAATTTGAATGAATACATATACTCCTGGGGGACCCATTTGGTACATTGATCATTAACAAAAGCAATTTGTTGAATAGGGTGTACATAGGGTGTTCTACAAAAAAGGTGTTCCAAGGTGGAGTTATTATCTGCTTGGCAACTTAACAAAATATAATTATGATCATTATTTAAATTTTGTGTAACATTTTTTTAATGTAACAATGATTTAAATTCCTAGAACACCCTCAAACGATGCAAAATTGGCAAAAAGTAGCTTATGAAATGGCTAGTATTAAGTCTCAACCACAGTATCAGTGGGGTGATTAACCCTGACCCAATTCTTGGGTGATTTAAGACTGACCTTATCTCTTACTTTCTTACAGATTTGAATATTTGACCTTGAACTTGGCTAGAAAGGCTTAAACCTTATATTATTTTTATGATGGTACCTACTGATGATTGTGACATTGAAATTAAATGTATTTTCATGGCTTTAAATGGTAAGTTTATATTTTGAAATGCGCGAAACCAGGTGGTGTAACGCTTAAAAAACTTCATTAACAAGAGCAGACATTTCAAATTAATTTCAAAGGATACATTTTCTCTGTTTTGGCTTTTAAAAAAAATGGAGAAGGACTTTCGCTTGAAAAACGCCGAAGCTCTCACGGCCATTGTCCCCTTTCGCTTTTGTGTTTTTTGTTTCCCGGCTACGTTTTTTTTTCGTAACACCCCTCTTTTCATCACATCACATCTTCGCCATATCTTCAGATCCAATCATAATTATAACCATAATTATGACTCTTAATTTTATGGTTCATACCCACCTTAAAAATCATGGTACTATATGGTGAAAATCTTAAAAGGAACCGACGCGGGTACCGATTTTGTGACGTCATTACACTGATGATCAACATCAAAAAACTTAAATCAGTCAAATTATTACGATTTATGGCTGCTCATGATTCTCATGACCGTCAAATGGTCCAAACTAAAGACCGTCGCTCGATTCGGAACGTCTGAAACGATTGCTGAGAGAACGTTTGCGAATATATCCGAACGGTTCGATCAATCAAGTAGAAAAAAAGGAACCGGGTGACTCTTGAAATGTCTAGAATTTCCAGCCGGACATTTTCCGGTTTTTATAGATTAACACTTCGCTCCCATAATAAGAAAAGAAAACTGGATTAAGTAAATTGACTTTTAACCTCTTTTGACTCAGAAAAATCGACTTCAAACGTCCTTCGACTATTCACAGCGATTTCATACAAATTTGTATACACATGTAATATGTACCAAATGTATAACTTTTGGAATGTGCCCAGTAAGTTACGGGAAGGTGATTGTCGTGGGAAATTAATATTTTAGATTTATTTTATGGGCACTAGATTTTTGATTGAAAAGAAAAAAACCTCACTGTCGGTCTCATTCGGTACACTCAAAAAGTACGATCTTTACTATTTAGCCTTTAAGGATGCCCCCTTTAAAAAGTTGTAAACATATCTGAATACGTACATTTCTAGTATGATTTATACTAAAACTGTATGAATCATACCATATGAATCATATGCTAAGCTGAACATCTTCAGATTCAATTTGGAATCTGATAATCCCAGACCCAATCCTAACAGGTGCATCATATGATGCATATCATATAGACCGTGGCATGAACATTTTTGAGGCTCAGCGAACAGTTGTGGTAACTGAATTTCAAAAACAGAATGCAAAAAAACATGACTTGGCCTTGTAGGAGACCCGTCAGTTGCCGCATATACGCAACAAATATGATATTGAATACCCGACAGGACATAAATGTTTTGTAAAGGAGGGGAGGAAAAAAAGGCGTTTATGGTAAAGAATTTTTACAAAATCTTTCCTGTAGTACAGGAATCCTGTACAATCGAAAAGTTTCTTCAATCCTTAACTAGAATATTCGAGTTTGATCCGATTTAGAATATGAGAAACCGAGTACTGAACCGTTAATTCACCGATATTTGCATATTTCGCAGTGAAAGCAATAATAATCATTCAAAATAACGATAACTTAAGGTCATACCACTCGAGATTATTCAAGATTAAAAATTTATTTTTTTCCTCAAATTCTAGAGTGGGAATTTTATTTTTTTACACACTGAGTTTATATAATCCCCTTATTTTTTTCAACCAAACATTTTTGAGACAAATGAACCAGAACCATTTTGAGGGTGACCATAGACAGTCCACTCGAATTGAAACTGAAGGTTAAACTTAGGGTGAGAAGACTCTCAAGGCCATCATCTTCAAAGACTTAACTAAACCAACTATTAAGACTTTCGCAGTTGTTCCCGGACTAGACGAACCGTTAGGTCGATACAAACTGGATTGGCGTCTCGAGAATCGGTCCTTATATTTTTTCTGCAAAAGTATCATTTATTCTAGAAGATTCTTAAAATGCTGGATAATTCTAAATAAGTTCTTTACTTTCTAGAGCGTGGCGGAAAGGGTGATGTCCCACTCGAAATGAATCATAGCGCTTGAATAATGCAAGTGATGCATAGTCATGTCCTGAGGCACTTGAATGTGGTTCATCTCTTGGGATGATTAAAAATGGAAGAAAACGGAACCAAACCTAACTCAAAAATAACGGTTGGAATAAATGATACATTTCCAATAAGGATGCCAAATTCATAGTGACATTACCCATGAGGAGCTGCGTAAGAATTTAGTCTTTTGACTTTGAAAACAATAGAAAACTAATGATTAGTTCATTCGAGTTCAAGATAATAGTCAAAACAGGTCAAATCATTTACGAAAAGGAAGATTAGGAACTTACTTATGGTCGCTTTTGATAAACTATATCGCGTCCAAGTCCAGTTAATAAAATCATTCAATTTTACTCACTCGAATCAAGAATTATTTTAAGGATTAGTCAAATTGATCAATGGGCGTCCGTTGTCCGGGTGGCCCTGTCGTCGAGCTCATTGGGTTCCAATGGGTCTTTCTGGGCGTCTATGAACGGTACTCGATTGACTGGACCATGAGAATGAAAAGTATATTGAAGTTATTTATACGAGCAATTAATCCGTACAACTTAATCGACTTCCTACTTTTTCAATTTTTTTTCCGGACATGCAGTCAACCATAGAATTTGTATATTTTAAGTAAGATTTCAAGGGTGGTTAGAATAGAAAAAAAAGAAAGTTTCATGTGCCCCAGAAGTCGAAGCAAAAATACAGTTTTATGTCTTCTTGATTATGGTTAACTTGTGGTTATAATTAAATGATTCCCATGTGGTCTGTCAAAAATCGTGTTGCTTCCGGTTAAGGCGAAGAAACTCGTTGCTACAGAACGGATCTAGTAAATTAGATTGAAGACACGAATTAACAATTGTATCAACAGTATCGTGACTTTTCATCGAAAGAAATTCTGTCCAAGATGTAAAATCTGTATGAAAGTCAGCAGGTAAGACTTTCACGTCCAATATCAAATGCTTACCTATCATGCTTCAGAATCTTATGAGATAAGGTTTAACGGTGTCCCACTCAATTTCGTATTCCCTAAAATTCGGTTAATTCAGAAAACTGTATTTTTGATCTAAACCTTAGAGATTTTCTTTTTAGTCTTAATAAGTTAAAAATTTTGTGAATCATTCTATTGATTCAAGTTCAATACCAAATCGGATATTTACACCGGGCCTAACTATTGATCAGAAAGACAAAGGCACCGGATTCATTAACTCGCGCATTTTACCGTTTTATATTATATAATCGATGTTCTGAATAGTTATTAAATAAATTGTCAGATGAATGCAAACATCCCGCTACTACACCGGTACCAATAACCGGCAGTATACATTCAAATAATGTTTGTTTTGGTTATCTCGCATCTAAATGATAAACATATTTTGTCAATAATACCAAACAGATAACCGTATTCCAGAGCGATATGTGATGTACCGGGTCCGCTGAACGCTCAATGGCAATAGAAATTGATTACTGGTGGATATTTATGATTCATAAATTATGTTTTACTAGATCCTAATCTGACAAGTGACTTTGGTAAGGTTCCATTTTCCGGTAATCAAGATTTTATCGCTCAAAAGGAAAAATATCACTTGGTCAATCTTAATAACTTTCAATAATCTTTCAATTTCCAATCATTTGATCATATACACCACAGAGTTTAGTCTACCAATTATTTTATAAGCCGTTAAGAATAGGTTAAGAATCATGATAAGAGACATGATGGTAGGCTGTCCTGACGTCATTATTATTATAAGAAGGTCATAACTAGGGTTATCATGATTAAGTTTGTGGTTGTGGTCTGGTGATCAACTAAATCTGTAAGTAATCCTGTATGTTATTTGATTTTTTATGAACTTCTTGGTGCCTCGCAGACTTTATGTGTCTCTAAGATCCTAACCTTAATGTCATCTTCATCGGTGTTTTTACCTATATATTCCTATTAACTTGACCATGGATGAATAAGAAAAGTAAGTTCTTCTTTTGTTATAGTCACGGTATTGACTAAAAATATAAAGTTACATTCCCAAGTGCTCTCAACTTTTCCCACTTTCCTTGCCAATATGTTACAAGTTCCGTTCCCTGCCAAAATCTTAAAATGTAACCTTTAAATTGTATTTGAAACGCTGGTATGACTGGGTTGAATCGTGCTAAGTACTAAATGGAGTGATAAGAGTTCCCTTGGAAATGGCCATTTACAACACTTTTGATCATGTCATCTACCCTATATAATCTATAAATAATACACCCCATAATAATTTACTCAAACCCCTCAACCATATCTCAATTTCACCATTCATGAATCATTGTCTGACTTGTCTGTTGGCGTCGGCAGCTTCTTTGATCTTTTTGTGAATCCAAGCCAAAAATGTTAAACTAGAAAATCAAACGGAAAAGTAAATTTTCGCTCTTTTTGTCACAATTGGATGAATTAGAATTTATCGACATCGATTATAAGGTTTAATGATTTAATTTATTTTCGTCGGCTTTGGACTGAATTTATTGTAATCAGACGTTGAAACATGTTCGATTTGGAATAGACAAAATCTTCGTATACTGAGTTCACCATCTCAAAACTTTTTTTGCTAATTGGGTTTTCCAATTTCAATGCTGGTATGAATAATCTGGACAGGTCGACATTGAGCTCTCTTGACTTGAATTATCATGAAGCTGTCGAGTGACTAAACCACGTGATCAAAACTAGCCAGGGCATATGGTGTAAGAGAGATAAATAAATCCTTGAGATGATTTTCGGTGACACTTTACATTTTCACACTTTCAGCTGGTAGCACTCATTCAAGCATTGATTATACTCGTTAAGTGCTGAAAGTAGAAAAGCTGAACATTCCTACTTTATGTGACGATTTAAGCTATCTTTATTGCAAGTTCTTCTATATTTTACTGTTAACATTAATCTTTAGGTGATTTAATGTTATTATCGGTCACTATACGCAGCCTGCGTCGCAGGATCCCTTAATTTTTTAATGGTCAGTCTCACACCATCGAACAACAGACTCCGTTTCCCTAATCCTGCTATCAAACCTGCAATCGAAACTCGGATGCACTTGAGTCTGACCATGAGGAATTGGACTCCAGTGCATAATGCATTTGGCACGTGTCGAGCAGCTTATGCGCTTTTCTCCACACAGCAGGGCCGCACCGCCCTTAACGGACGTTTTATCCGCATGCGGGAAAATGAAAGTCTATATGGGCTTTCGGACGGTTAAGTTGCATTTTTGATATTCAAGGTTGGCTAGCGCCCTAAAAATGCATTGAATACCTTCTCGTTATGTGACTGTTATAAGACACACCCGGAGTAACAACCTAGTTTATTTTTTATGGTTGCAAGTCTTGTAGCAAAAGCCTCTTACCTATTTTGTACTCATTAAAACCCGTAGTGACAATTAACCTTATGTTGCTTCCATCGAACAAATTGTGTCTTTATTCAATTTTGAACAACATTAAATGCTTTTAGGAGAAGTAAAGAACAGTTTTCGATCAAATATAACTCGAATGGGCCGAACCAAATTGTCAACGAGAAACAACTGAAAATGAAACAATTTTTGTTGAGTTTTGCTGAATAAAAATTAAGATTTTAAATAACATTTGATGTAGAATTAATGAATTAATCAAATGGGTTTTTATTTTAAAGTAGATTCATCTAGATTTGAAGGGTTGATACTGTTCAGATCATCCAAATCGCATTAAAAAGTTTATCGCATTAAAAAGTTTATCCATATTCAATATGGTATATTTCATATGCTGTGGGCCAAATGATATGGTCAATATCATATGGTCCATATGATATGGACTATATTATTGGAACCTATAAGACAATGATTTTGGTGAAGGATTTTAGGGGATGGCATCAATCTTAATTATGTGACTCTTATCTAAAGTCACTAACCTCTGAAAATTGTCACCAACTTCAAGTTATCAAAATAAAAATGTCCGCAACATATATTGTCACTTATGTCTGGAATTAAATCTAGTCTTGGCTAATGGAAATTTATATTAAAAGATACTTAAACAATTTGACTAATGATACGTTGAACGCTCGACCAATCACGTTCAAATAAACAGCGAGATTCCGCCCAGCTGATTGACGTCTGAATATATTCAGACTGACGTCGGGTTGTTATCTTAATCATATTGACAAGATACTTCATGCTAGAGATTCTCAGACCTCTGGTTCGAAAAATCATTGGTGGATTCAAAAATCTTTTCAAGGCAACTTATACTATAGTATAGGGAAATCTCACATACGAGTAAAACATCCAGTACTGAACTTGCATATTTTAGATGGTGTACATGGTCTAGAACTTGTAAACATTAGAGTGGAACACTTTTCAAACAAAATCATATTTAAGTTCAAGGCCGGGTGTTCCAATCTAAAATGTAGCCCTCTTTAATCTTGTCAGACTAAAGCTTGAACTTAGAAAGGATTAATTTGAAGTATACGAGCTGAAAGTAATGCAATTCGCCACATATATTGATTTTAAATTTGAACAGTTCGCTGATTTGCAACATCCCAAATATACTCTTCATAAAAGGTACAACAGTACAAAATCGTTTTAAACAGCTTTGCTCTGAAGTACATGTATAAACAGGAAAGACAATTCTATTCAATTTTCAGATTGGAGGGACAGGAGAAGCAGGTTCATAATCCAAAATTCAAGACCCATATAGATAGTTCCGAATAATGGTTCTCAATTTAAAAATGGATCTGCGACGGAGATTCGGCTAAATGTCCGACGGTTATGTCGGAAGTTCTTTTTATGTTATGACAACTTTTGCGTTTTTTACGAATTCGCTGCAACCTTGCGCCTTAAATTTCAGGGAAAGTCCCTTGAGGATTTTTTGTACCAACTAGTACGCCAATTGAAGATAAAAGCGAAAAACATCCTTTAGGCAAACAGCAGACCGTCTGGACATGTCCATCAGTATGTCGATACAATAATTACGAAACAATGAAACTTATTCTCTAAATCGGAAATCGAACCAGTCCGAAACGAAACCCCGAATGTGAAGAATTGAGAAATACATATGAAATACATTAGAAGTTTTATTTTCGTTCAACGCCATTCAAGGCTAAGATTCGTATTTTTGCATTAAATTTTTAGAATTTTATATTGAAATATATGAAGTAAAATATTTATATAACATACTGTAGAATCTATACAGTGTTTTTTGAAGTGATTAAGAAAGGTAAGGACATAAATAGTCTATTCAGAATAGACCTTGATATTGGTGGTATAGTTTTTCAGTCCATTGTTTTAAAGTTGATTTCAAAGTAACGTCTGATAGTTTGACACTTTCTTGTAATTTTTATGACCAATTCATTCATAGACTCGATTCCGGGATTTTTTCGATTTTTGACATGGATCTTAAGATTTCTTATTAATTCTAATTTTTTGTGCAGCATTGATAACGAGTTCATCCTAGAACTTTCAAAATGACAAGAGGACTCGAAATATTTGCGTTGGTGTTTGCGTAGGTGAGCGTCTTTACCAAAGCATTGAGAATTCAAATCATGCAATTTTGGGTAGATGAAATGAGTGACGGCCAAGTTAGATGTCTTAAGTTAAAGGTTTACTATTTTCATATGTTTTATGCAATCATGACCACACATGACTGTTAGAAACTGAATACAGTGTACGGCTATAAATCAGAACAGATCGTAGTTTAAGTTTACGGCTTGCGAGGGCATAAATCTTTTTCTGGTCGTAGTGGCGTTGAGGAATTAACCCCTTTTCGATATGTTTGTTTGAGTGATCTGTGATCGCTTAATAATTAAGAGAACTTTTTTTCGAAGATCACATCTGGTTCTGGTTAGGCTCACATTTGTGCCCAGTAGTGGTGGCGCCAAATTCCGTGGGAACGAGATGAGAAAAAGAGGAGCAAAAATATAGGCGAAAATATAGAGGCAATATAGTAGTATTCAGTTTTTTTGATTTTTAATTTCAGAAGAGAGTTCGAACTTTACGAATTTAGATGCAAAATGAGTCACTAATTTGGCAAACCACAGGAAATGCTATTCAATTATCGTTTTAATTATTTAAACCCTTCAATAAGGGATAACCTAAGCTCATCTGGATATCGTCGATCAAATTCCGATTTGATGAACGGTTTCTCACAAATTTTGACTCTTCTTCGATTTAGAATTCTTTGAAGTGTTTTGCTGACAAGAAAAAGTTCATAGATAACTTCTTAAAGATGTCATCACCTTCTTTTCCTTTTAATGGGACTCATTTAATATGGCATGTAAAGACAGCAACTTATCCACAAATGAAACAATTACTTATGATGACTTGGACACTTATATTCCACGTCCACTCCCGCCAGAGGAATGTGTTCCAAAAATACACAGTACAATTAGAAATTGATAGGTACTTGTCTAGTTTGAGTCAAACTGTAGGCATAAGTTACGCCGCATAAGCCAATTTTAAAAAGAACAAATCCAAAACGAAAAGAATAAAAAAGGACATTAACAGTCACCCTTCCTCTTGGCGCTGGAGCGCCAAAAACGCCTAAAATGCAATTTTAAGGCACAAGCAATGCTTGAATGATCAAAATCCCCCCCAGGACTCCCCCCTAAAATTTTAAGACGCAACTTTTGGTGTGTTCCACATCGACCGGAAGTGACCGGAAGTGGTCTTAAAATTGGTCGATTCATCTAAACAATTATCTTGTCATATTTTTCCACTTACTGAGTGAAAAATTAGTCAAAATTCTTGCCGGAAATGAACCGGAAGTGTCCGGAAATGGATTTAAGACGGCCGAAACGATATCTTTGAAATTCTTCACACGTTTCTGGATTGCTTGAGATGATATTTGGCACCACATTTTTACCGGAAATGAGTCGGAAGTGACTGAAATTAGTGTTTTTATGACATTTGAAGTTTACTTGATATCTATATAGAGCAAACAAAATTACCAGTCCGGGACATAAATATTTTGTAAAGCCTTCAATAGGCATAAAAACTATATAATATAGTCTATATTTGGAAATATTGCGTTAAAATGCTACATATAATATGTCACAATGCTGAATTATGGCCGCTCCCAACATCTGATAATGATCTTCAGGCTCATCATCTTCAAAGTTTTCAGGATCGAAGACTTCTGGTATATTCCTTCTCTTGTTTTCATTAAGAACTGAGTTTTTAAACAGAGAAAGGATAACGGAAGCTTCAATCTCGGAAAAGTTGGTCATGTGATTTGATTAACACTTTTTTGATAAGAGCCCAATCATACTATCAGCCCTCAGAATGATTAAATTACCCTTTGGATACTTAATATTGGTCCAGAAGACCATATTTCAATTCTTGGAGCTGCAGCGCCAAGCGGTAGGATAGGGCCCATATCAGAGGGGGTATATTTGTGTGGAACGGTGACTGTTAAAGGTTTTTTGAATTTTAATGCTGCATGGAGAAAAACCTCAATACATATTTATAAATTGACACGTTTCTACAACCTGAGATAAAACTTCAACAAATTTTTTATTTTTCATATGAATATTAAATGTTTTTCACATTAATCTATGGTTCTCTAAAGAAATTCTACGGCAGAAAAAATGAGATTTCGTTCTTATTTATTTATTTACAATTATACAATTTGAATTTGTAAGATTCTTCTTATCTGATGTTCAACTTACATCTTGATATCTATTGGTGTTTTAGACACTTCGTCATGTTCATACTTTCACTTCAGCCATTGCGTAGCAAAATTTGTCATATTTGACAAAAGTTTCAAAAAAAGTCAAAAATATGATTTAAAAAATCATTTTGGAAAAGAAACGTTTCAGCAATTTTTGCCGAATATCATCAACAGTCGTTGAAGTGTGATAAGAGTACCTTCACAATCAGCAATTTTCGTTGCACAAAATTTCTTTTGCAGAGTATAATGTAGATTGGTTCCTCTCAAATTCACTTTTTTTAGTTTATAAGCATGATTTTTTGACCTCAATGTCGGATGAAATCACGATGGTACACACTGGTTTTCTTCTGAGACCCCGTCAGATTTTTCAAAGGGGCCGCAGGTGTGGTACATAAAACAATTTTGCAGACAGAGGTCTGGAATCAAAAACTTCCGGTCATTTCATGGACCAGAAGTGAAAATATCCGTCTTAAAATCAGCCTCAACTTTCACTTAAATTCTGATAAACTATAAACTATTCCTGTTTGAAGAAATTCATGTCGAACAAACGACGATCGACAAATTGAAAATAAGCTTGTATTTGATGATAAGTCAATCGATGTTAAAAACGGTGATTCGATGAACATATCACCACCGATTGTCTCCAAATGATTACTGCTCAAATCTGAAATAAAACTGAACTGAGTGTTTTTGAAACGTTTTTTGGTCGCGTTCGGGGTCGGTTTAACCACAGTGACTTAT
>SCLD01130369.1:0-24712 GCA_004367895.1 Oikopleura longicauda
GACTAAGTTAGTTAAAGATTGCTCATGGTGAGTCATCAAAAATAAATTCGAGGAGATGACTTTGTTCGAAACGCTTTTACTCCGCTCGGCCATATTCTTTCTCATCACATGATGATAAAAAGAGAATTTTTATTTAACAATCCCAGAGATGTTTTGACGAAGAAATTGACAATTTTAAAATTCCAACTCACAAAATGAGCCTGTTTTTAAATACAGGACGCTTTCTCTGTGTCTAGTTATGGATTTGAGATCATAGGGCCCAGAAAAATGATATTATTTTCAGACTAGTAAACGGACATAACCATGGCTCAAGCTTCTGCTAATATCTCCAAGAAGAGAAAACATGTCGCCGAGGGAGTCTTCAAGGCTGAACTCGATGGCTATCTCCGCAAGGTTAGTTATTTATATTGCATTATAATTGATAAATTTCTAAATTGATCCTTACAATTGATGATATCTTATCTGTAATAAAATTATACTTTCCAGGAACTTGCCGAAGACGGTTACTCCGGTGTCGAAGTCAGAATTACCCCAAAGAGAACCGAAATTATCATTTTGGCTACCCGTACTCAAAATGTTCTCGGAGAAAAAGCCAAGAGAATTCGAGAATTGACCGCTTTGGTTCAAAAGAGATTCCAAATGAAGGACGGCCAAGTCGAACTTTTCGCTGAAAAAGTTGCTAACCGTGGCCTTTGTGCCATCGCTCAATGTGAATCTTTGAGATACAAACTTATGGGTGGTTTGGCTGTCAGACGTGCTGCCTATGGTGTGCTCAGATTCATCATGGAATCCGGCGCTAAAGTAAGTTCCTTCTTTTGCCCTTAGGATGACCATCTTATGTCATATGAGTCATGTGTCGTCCATTCGATGATTATCAATATAGTATCATCATATTTTCTATTGGGAATCATCGTAGGGTCAGGAAGCATTTTCATTATAATTTGCAACTCGGCTTTTGCTTTGAGTGCGAAGGGAAATTGGGGGTCCATATTTGTATTTTAGGGTTGCGAAGTCGTCATTTCTGGTAAACTTAGAGGTCAAAGAGCTAAGGCCATGAAGTTCACTGACGGTCTTATGATCCACACTGGTTTCCCAGTCACCGAATACGTTGACACCGCTGTCCGTCACGTTCTCCTCAGACAAGGTGTTATCGGTCTCAAGGTCAAAATCATGTTGCCACACGATCCAACTGGCAAGGTCGGACCAAAGACTCCATACCCAGATATTGTTGAGATCAGAGAGCCAAAGGAAGAAGAACCAGTCGCCGTCCCAGCTACACCAGTTGAAACTCCAGCTGTTGAATAAACACCTTCTGGCACCTTTCATGATATCTCGTGAATAAAAGAAAAAAATTCATAATTGTTCGTGTTTATGCATTTTGAGTCGTATTGTGTGTTAGAATTTCAGATTAAGCCCCAGGTTATTTTTGAGTGTGAAGTTGTTGAGGTCTGCCCGTCAAATCAGTCGATTAGACTGACCCAAAAGTGACGTCACAGTGTATCACATGGGAGCCAATGAAATTTGATTGTGTATTTTCAGATTGGCTAGAATGAAAGAGAATGAACAACAATAATTTCGGAATCAGTTCAAACTCGATTCGATTTCGGCTGGAATCGTGATTTTATCTGAGAATACAGGTTATTTTGTCTCAGTTTTAGCAACCATTTTTTTAATCATGGAATTTTCCAAAGAGGATCCAGTGTCTGGTGATCAGACATCCTGATCATATTTTATATCATGATAAAATTTTATATCATTACGCCATTTTAGGATTAGTTGATTGTGCATTTTTTGGCCCGGATAAAGAATATAAAAAGAGGGGGAATCAAGTTTGTTGATATCATTTGAAAATGAACTGTTTGAAAGATACATTAGAAAGCTGGAGAGAAGCTAACAAAATGGTTCATTGGCACGCAGAGGATTTGAAGCAATGGGTCGGAGGACTTGTCCAGTCCAAGCATTTACGCGAAGAGTTATTGGTTTTGTTACAAAAAGAAATTGATTTAGGCCATGATGACTTTTATGCGAGGGTGAAAGGAACGTCATTATAATTCATATATTATCATAAATTATGATTCATAATATAAATTATTATTATTTATAATAAGAGATTTGTATTCTTCGAGAGTATTTTCTTTTTGTCTAATAATTACGGAATTAATATTGTTATGACCTCTTCTAGATTGTAAGCCGTTCAAATTTGAACAGAATGAAAAAGTGTTGAATCTAACTGAGCGTAGAATTTTGAAAGAAGAATCCGCGAAACAGGATGGACGAAAGGGCCCCCAGGCGTACATGGATAATATTTATGGCTCTTGTGAACTCCATCCAGTGCTCGTTGTTGTTATTGAAACTCCAATTTTTGAACGCCTTCGAAATATAAATCAATTAGGAACATCAATTTATGTTTATGCTACTGGGAATGGAAATCGATATGTTCACTGTATTGGCACTGCGATCTTGGCCAAAACATTTTTGGATAAATTATTCAAAGATGAATCAGATAGAAATAGATATGGAGTCAATGATACAGATCTTTTATGCGTCCAGATTGCCGCCTTGATTCATGATTTGGGACATGGACCATGGAGCCATCTTTTTGATGGTACTATAATTCGTGATGCTATAAAAGAATTCAAATCGATTAAACATCCACATGATGCAAACATGGCGGCCATAACTGATTGGGATCATGAAATGGGTTCGCAGATGCTTTTTGAATATTTACTTCATTGGGACGAGACCATGAATGATGGTACCATTCGAAAAACTTGGTTAGATTACGGAATCGATTTGAATAAAAAAAATTTCAACGATAAAGTATTTATCAAAGAATTGATTGATCCGACCGCCCTGAAAAATGATGATGGATCCCACATCAAAGACAATGAACCATGGACATTGTTAGGACGCCCGGAAGAGAAGGCAATGCTCTACGAAATAGTCTCTAATAAACGTAGTGGTTTGGATGTCGACAAACTCGATTATCTCAAGCGGGATTTGATGTATTGTAAAGGTAAGATGGTGAGCTATTTTATAGCTATTTTAATAACATTGGTTAAAATAAATTCAAATGATACAACTATAAGATGGTTTTGATACGAATAAACTTGTTTAGGTGTTCATATAAATACGGATTACAACCGATTATTTGATCATGCTAAAGTTATGGAATGTCCTGACAATCCAAATAGATCTCTAATTGCCTTCGATAGAAAAGTCGATATTGATATTCTTGAGATATTCAAAACTCGAGAAACAAATCATCGACAAATGTGAGTTCAAATGAGTTTTTATAAATCTCTTTATATGATTTTAGTTATCAACACCGGGAAAACCAGAGTGCTGAGTTATTGATTTCGGACGCTCTGAAGCTTATAAGAGACTCTTTTTTTGTTACCAATGATAGAAATCAGGATCGTGCGGATAAATTTTATCATTGTTGCCACGAAAAAAAAACGTATAAAATGCTTTGAATATCCATTATGAATCATATTTATTCCAAGTAAAGTTGTTCAAGCTTCATGAAGCAATTCATGATCCATCGGCGTATTGTAAACTCAATGAAGATTATATTTTTCAAAATATAATGAATCCGGGAATGTTTTACCATCATTTACCTCGTGAAGAACAGCCGAAATGGGATGAAGCCAAGAAGCGGTTGGAGCAAATCCTGAAAAACAAATTGCCTGCCTGCCTTGCTCATTTGATATTTAAAGACTCCCAAGACGTAAGATTTTCAAAAAAATCGAAAACGTTTTATGCAGAAATACCATATTTAGCGCGATGATTTCTGGTACAAAACTGAAGCCTATAAAGAACAAATTTGTGATGAAGTCAACCGAAAGCTAGTTTTTGAAAATCCACTGACTCCTGATGATCTGGTATTCAAAAAAGGTCCAACATATGACTGGGGTATGAAAAATGAGTCACCATTAGAAAAAGTACCATTTTTCGAAAAAAATTCAAAGAAACCCCAATTTCACAACCTGTCATCGACTACCTCCATGTTTCCTGCGAATCCTGCCGAGTTCGGTGTGAGACTGTTCAACAAACGCCTCGACTGTAAAAATGAAAGCTGGTAAGATTTCAGTCAAGGATAAGCGCATAACTAAATACTATTTTAGTGAGGCCTTTGATCGTATTTGCCGCGAAGAAAAGCTGAAAATAAGATCTCACCAAGGAGCGAATCTTTTTTCTCCGTGACTACTGTATTTCAAAGTACTACGTAGTAGCATACTAGTAGGTCTTTGCGATGACTTGCTTACCTTCAGATGTACTTTATGATTCTTTAGCTTATTGTTTAGATTATTGACCTTACAATAACTCGTTCAATTCTACACCTGATAAGATTAATCTTCAAAATACAGATATAAGATGGAAAATACAGATTTATATGAAATAATAATATTGTTATTAGACAGTGATAATGATTCGATGATAGAACAAGGCCCGACGACACCGATGCGGCCCGGGCTGACACCTCTGTCACAGAAACGATGCGCCCAGTCACCACTTTTGTTACAAAGTCAAGCAAAACGAGCGCTGAAATTTAAAGATGATCACAATTGAATACACTCGTTTCATTCCCTTATGCCCAAATACATCATTTTTCTGCCACTCTTCACACTATTTATTGGTACAAAGCTGGTACTTCTATTTATCTAATCAGAATACATTGCGTTCGAGAACCGCGCGTTATCAATTGTCATTTTAAGATTTGAAATAATTTTTGAAAATGGTGAACCATATGGAGTATGATCCGAATTTTCGGACTTTCAAGCATGTTGACAAGTTTGCCGCTCGTGGTATGGTAAAAGAAAACCAGCGTGAAGGTGCAAAAGCTGAGACAGAATGGGAAATGAGAAAAGCCCAACGAAGAGAATTCGAAAAAGATATGCCAAAAGATAATGATTATTTTCGAAAAATGTACATGAATAGAGATGAAGTTGCGGAACCAGAAATGACCAGATGGCTCGATCGAGTTAAAAAACCCGGTGATGCATTTATGGCGGCTGCAAAAAAAGCTCAGAGAAGAGAGAAAAAAGATATCTATGCTGCCCTTCAGAGGGAGCAAACTGAAAGAGAAGCCGAACTTGGTGAGTTCAAAATTAAAAACAGTGAAATACGAAATTATTATTTTAGCTAATAAGTATAGAGATCGTGCAGCTGAACGCCGTGATGGCAAATCTCAAGAAGAAAACGCTGATTTACCCGGTGGTTTCCTATCAGACAGGTAAGTTTCGATTATTTTGATCAAAGTCGTTATAATCAGTATATTTTAGTTTTAAATCAACAGGAGAACGTAAACAACAGCTTATTGAACAATCCAAATATCTTGGTGGTGATTTAAAACATACTCACTTGGTAAAAGGTCTTGATTATGCTTTACTTCAAAAGATTCGAGCTGAACAAGCTCGTAAGGAAGAAGAAGATATGAAAATTCAAGAAGAATTACTTGATAACAAAGCCAAAACAGATCGAAAACTTGAAGCAAAAGAGGATCTTATGCAACTGCGACATCCAATGGCAAAGAATCTAAATAGAATTTTATTTGAACAAGAAGTCCCAAAGAATATTGATAACTTTCTCGAGGGTCGAATGGCTTATGTTTTCGAACTCGAAGACGAATATGCAGAATCTGATATTCCAACAACTTTGATGAGATCTAAAGCAGACTGTCCCGATGCCCAAGATAATCTATCAAAGTCACAAAATGATATTGTACTGAATAAATTAACACAAATTTTGTCATATATCAGAACAGGTAGATTATTCATACAAATGGTAAATGTTAAACCATTAATTTTCAAGGGAACAAGAAAAAGAAAGGTAACAAGAAAATGGATTTTGATCTTGATAAAGAATACGAAGAAAAGGATATCAAGACCGAACCAAAACAAGTCGATGATGGATTTGATATTTTCTCGGACGTTGATAATTCTGACGATGAAAGTTCAAGGAAGAAGTCGGATAGAAAAAAAGACCGAAAAAGACGTTCAAGATCGCGTGATAGAAAAGAGCGAAAACGATCGCGAGAAAGAAGACGATCTAAAGATAGATCCCGTGATGGTATAAACTTTTTCTATTAGAAATTAAATTGATTAATGCATAAATTACAATATAATGTTTAGATAAGAAAAGGCGTAAAGACTCCAAAGAAGAGCGCAAAAAATCACGCGACGAGCCGGGCACAAGTGGTATTAGCGAGAAACCCAAATATTTTGATGAAATTGAAAAGGATGAAGTCGTTACTACTGATGTCTCAATGAAGGATATACAAAAAATGGCCAAAAAATTCGACAAAAAGAAAACGACGGTTGACAAAACTGGAAAAGATGGCATTTCGTTTGGCGAGGCAAGTTCTATTGATTTTAAATTAATTTTAATTATTAAACTCTCAGGTTCCCGATTCATATGCCGAATGCTATCCGTCCATGCAGTACGAGATTGGTGGCGTAACAAATGATTCTGATGAGGATGTTGATGTCACAAAAATGGATCTCGGAAAATCTGGAAAAGGACCAATGAACCGCTTTGATTTCGATAATGAAGATGATTACGGAGATTATATGGCCAAACGTGAAGCTCTTCCTAAGGCTGCATTTCAATATGGCCAAAAGAACAGAGGTATATTTTATGCCACGAAAGATTTTAATAATAATGTTTAAATTTTAGATCGTGGTCGAGATATTACAAAAAGTGGCAAAGGTGGTAAAAATGACAAACAAAAGCTGGATCAACAATTTCAAAAGATTCAGAATATAATGAAGAAAAGAGATGAAACCCGGAAAGCCGGCGGTGACTATCATAAAGTCAATTATTAATTTGTGCATTTATTTTAACTGCCTTTTCCGCTTTTCAAGCGTTGATAAGTTTAAATTCTGTGTTTTTCAATTTTTGTTTTCAAAAAACGTAATTTTTAGAATTGAATGGTCTCATTTGGGAATATGAATAGTGATTGGTACACAGCGAATGGAATTCATTTGCATCTCAGAATTGAAAATTTAACACGTCGATGTCACATAACATGTTTTGAAGCAGTTTTACAAATTATCGCATTCTTCATTTCAACGCTGATTTTGATACTGAAAGAAGACTGTAAGTTTTTATCAACATAACGTTGATATTTTGCAGCCATGACTATTTTTCCCAAACATTGACATGACGCTTTAACTTAAGTCTTAAGTTGATTTTTCCATTGGATGGTACGATGTTTATCTTCCTATATTAATTGCAGATTGTCTTCAAGTTTATCATTGTTTCAATTGTTTTATTCGATATCGTTTATCGATCGATCCAATATTACATCATTCGTTTGTTTTTGCATTTGGTAAAAGAGTTCTTTTCACTTTACTTGTCGGAATGGCAAAATATTTATTTTATTATTCAATGGAAGAATACCAAGAATCAGAATCTAGAAGGTATAAAACAGGAACGTTGAAAAAATCTATGTTGTCGTTTCTAATTCAAGGCCTCCATATTATGATGGACTCTTGTTATATTTCTTCAACGGATAAAGGGTCCGGTATTTGTATGCTGGTGGCTTTGATGTTCCTAGCTTTCCAAAAACGTCATTCAATAGAGATTTAAAGTTGTTAAATTAGAATTTCAAGAATCCGTTATGATTTTCAACTTTCATAATTCTGTAAATAATTTCAACTGCCCAGTCCTTCCAAACCTAAAGATTTAATTTTCAATTAAGAAAATGAGTGGGGTCTTCTCCCCAAGATCGGAACAGAGTCTAGATGTGACCGAATCGGGCGATTTGAGTTCGAGAGTGCCCAGTCGGCGGACACCTCGTGCGGGTCAGACACCACGTAGCCATCGAACACCGCGTAGTGGTCGACAGCATGGTTCGAACATCGAACGCGATGCAAGAAAACTAAAAGCTTTAGCAAAATGGCAAACTCGATCACTAAAAGATAAAAGTCGATCAAAAAATCAGCTGATTGCTGATGAGGAGCAAAGTGTCAGAGTTAAAAATGCGTTGGACCGCCGACAAAGAGCAAATCAGCAATTCCATGGATCTCTTGCTCAGGCCACAAAAGCAAAAATGGTGAAGTTTCCAGAACTTTTACCAGAGGGTGAACAAATGAAATTTTTCCATGAGACATTTGACGAAGGTGAAACTGAGAAAAAAGAAACCGTTATTGATACCGAAACTGGCGAAGAAATAATCGATGAAGAACCTATTTTAAATTTTGCTTTCGAAGTTAATAGTATGGCGTGGGCTGATCGGGCAACTCAGGAAGAAGAAGCAAAAATTTATTGTTTGCCAGGCCATGAATCTGAATTGGACCCAATGACAGATAATATCGAAATGATCCGTCAAGCAAATGATTTTAATGGAATTTTTATCGGTGATGAGATACAAATTTCTGATAATCTTCGGTCTTGGCTAAAAAGAGATGGATGGCTAGTAAATGGTGTCCCATATTGTCTAGAAGAAGCAGTTTACTCTTATCCAGTTCGTCATTGGACATTGCCTTTTGGAAATCAACGCCCTATTAAAACAAAATCGCCCAGAGTATATCCAAGCGAACTACCGACATCTACTCCGGGAGCTGATTTGACTGGTATCACTTCAGATTTTGAACTGGTTATTGGGATTAAATACTATAAATTTATAAAACATCCTCTTATGACAGAAGAAATGAAATTGGAATCTGATTTGCTCAAAGTATATGATGCATATGTTGATGCTAATAAAAAATTAAGCACATCAAAGTACGAAAAAACTTTGATTCAATATCGAGAAGCATGGAAACGCAAAATTGGCGAGTCTCAGACGTACCAAGGCCTAACAAGTTCACCATCGAAAATATCTATTGCACAGTTGTTACAGGAAGTTATTGCAGTCCGTCGAAGGAGAAATCAAGAACTGAAAAATGTCAAAGTTTATTATAACAAAGTTTTTGACTTGTGGCAGCAACTTTTTATGGTGAGACAAAATCAGGGGTACAATACTTCAAAAAGTAATTTGAAAATTTATTCTGTTGAACCACCAGAAGACGATCGAGAAATTTGGGAAAAAGATCTTCAAGACGAACTTGATGAATTACGATCCCATCAATCCAATCTAGAAGATGAATATAAAAGAGAATTCAAGATTTATAAGAAAGAAAAATCGGATTCAAAGAAAGAAGGGGGTGATGCAAGTGAACTTTTGCCACCGCACAAACCACCCGAGTGGAATGAAGAAACCATGAGACAAGAATTAATCGAACATGCTCTTCGAGATAGACGAAATCCAACTGAAAATATAAAAACTTTGATAGTCGAAGTTGAAGGTCTTTCTTTGAGTAATCTAGACCAGGTCAGCAATCAATCCGATCGCTCGAAAATGGAGAGTTTTCAAAAATATAAATATTATATAAAATTATTTTATAACGGAGTGTTTGTAACTCAGTCAGAACAGTTTGGAATGACTGAACAGATGACTATTCATGATGGAAACTTTTATAAAATCCGAACGAGAGAAAAGCCAAAAAGTATGAGGGTCGAAGTTCACGAAGTTGCCAGTAGGTTCAAACAGAAAATGATTGGAGATGCAGTTTTAGATATCCCGTCGAGCGAAACTTCAGACAAGAATAAAATCGAACATCAAACAATCTTTCCACAGAGAATGACTGCCGATCGTCCAGTAAACGGAATTCTTATTTCGTCTCTGTTTTGGGGCACAGATGAGGAATCCGGAAAGATTCTTTCACCAAAAAATTATCGGTCGGAAATAATTTACGATCACCGAAAACCTGATATTCATGATCCAGAACTTCATTTGTACTCAGAGGGCGAAGATATCATCGACGACCCGAATGATCCTGCTTATATTCAACCATCAGCTGATGGCACACCAGTTTCTGAAGCCTACAATAACTTCATCCTAAACCCTTACATGACCAATGGTTTCTTCTGCGGTGCTGAAGAAATAGAAAAGAGTAAACGGCTTCGATTTCTTCAGTTGAGAGAACAAGAAGTAACAGAATTCGTTGGTCGAAAGATGGTTCCACTAAAAGAGCACGAGATTCAAGAATCAGAATTCAAAGATTACGAAGAAAGGCTCAATCAAAATTATGCAAATATTCCGCTTGGTGACAGACGTGCAGCGATCCGCCAAGAAAGAAAACGAATGAAAGAGATTGTTATGCAAAGACTTCGTGCTGTCAGTAAAACATTGAGTTTCAATGAAGTTGGTAAGTCTGATCTTGTTTAAAGTTAAATATTTTGAATGCGGTGTTTTAGTTATTGAGGACCCGATCCCAGAATTCGGGGCCCTTCTTGGGAACTTTACAAAGTTCTTCGAGGCAAGAAGACCACTCAGACCTGAACGAAAAGCAGCTAAACGGCGTCCAAACGAACAAGTACGAGAGCCAAAAATAATTATATCAATAAGAAGTGCTCAAAATCTCCCCGTCAGACTCAACAAAATGGATGAAGAGGTAAGCAAAAGATATTGCCTTGAATGAGTGAACATCGGAATATATTGGCAGTATGTGTGGATCACACCAGAAAATACTTTTATAAAGTAATTTGTAGTTATTCTAGTATTGACAGGATCGCTTTTGACTTTTGGCCTAGTTTTGTGGCGGCATCATCCTCATTCATAGCTAATTCGTACTTTGCTATTTTTCTGGGCTTTTAAAGGTTTCATTTTGATAAGCTCATAGTGAAGTCATGATATTTGAACTCAGGACTTAAGTCTCAAGTGCTTTCAGATAGGCCTTAAACGAAACCATTCCTTTACAATTTTTGAAATCATCGCTGATTGGATGAGAAGGTCAATTCCTTCCTTGAAATCGGGTTCAGCAACCGTTGGTAATTTTCTTGCAGCTGCTATCGATTTATACTTTTTCAATACTTCGGCCATTGAACATTGTAATTTATCCTAAATATTTTTTTAATCTACATTTTTCAACTTCTTTTACGAACCTCTTTCGCAAGCTTGATAAAGGAAATAATAGCCAATTGTTGATGGAATGGTAATTCAGCTCCAGATCTATCTGTATAAGTCTGATTAAGTACCTCATTCACATGACTAATTTTAACTTTTTCGGATTTGTCTCGACCTGCTATCTCAGTAGCGCGTCTGAGAACATCAAGTGCCTTTCTTGCATCACCAGCCATAGCTGCAATCTTCTTTGCGCACATCATAATTGCCATTGGTTCTAGTTTCGTATTCATTTCTGGTGTTAATCGTGCCTAAGATTCTAGGTTAGAATATGATCCGCGCGTTAAAGAATATGGAAAAATCCTACTTGCGGTTAGTAATCTGAAATCGCGTTCGGGGATCGAAAATGTAATGTTGCACCAAGTCAGGGTCAACTATACATTCTCCAAATTTCAATGAAATCGGTTCACAGGTGTCCGACAAATGAGTCCAGCACCCCTATGAACGTCATCTAAACTTACTTTAATGAGAGTGGAAATTTGTTGAAATGTGTAGGGTTGAAAATTCATTTGATTTGGTTTGCAAGATTTTGGTAAATTGGGTAAGACTCTTTCGAGTAAATCAAGCCCATTGGCAATTCCAATTAGAATCATTCTTGAATTTGAACTCGCTGCTAATTCAAATAAATCGTAAAGTACTTTTTCATTTCTCGAACTGAGTTGATCCATTTCATCCAAAATAAGAACATTCATCGGACTATCATCAGAAGTTATAAATTGACTGAACTTGGATTTTTGCCATCGGACGGTTTTAGGCACAGTTATTTCCGGGGCGAATTTCTCAAGGAGGTTTGAATATATTGTTGAACTATTCTCAACGGACATACAATTGATGAAAACTAAAACAATAAAATAAGAAACGTTGTGTGGCAAAACAGCCCTTTCTGACCATTTGTGAAAAGCATACCTTTTTGAGTTTTCAGTTTTTTAAAATTAATTTGATCAATAATGTTGTTGATAGTGGCGGACTTTCCTGTCCCCGGTTGTCCGGATATGTACAAACTGCATCCCATTTCGTCCTTTATAGCATCTGTTACAAAATCTTTTATTTCTTTCGCTTCTTTTTCGCGTCCAAGTATCTCACCAGGATTCTCCAGACTTAGTGCTGCCTTTATTTTACCTAATATTTCATCTGTTTTCTGTCTCACCTAAAATACAATAGTTATAATGTCCTCAATTTCAGCAGTTTTTCGTACTTTTTTCGGGGTCACGATTGATAAATTTGTCTCATTTTCATTACGTCGTCCTCCGAAAAGATTTCTTGATATAGTTTTCTTTATGGTTGAATCGATTTCGTTTGATCTGTCATCTTGAATGTTGAATTTGTTTGGACTGAGGGGCATTCTTTTCGGCGGACTGTTTGCTTCTAAATGACAATCACCCGTTTTTGCGTTTTTTGGAGAATTTTGTTCAATCCTAGATCCATATCTTCTTTTTCTCGGACTTGGACTTTCCATTGTCAGGTTAGGACCAAATAAATCTGCCAGTACGTCAGCTTTTCAAGCTATAAAACTATTACGTGATAAATTATAAATTTATAATGTATAAATTGTATAAGTGGAATGTTTGCATAGCTTTTCCTTTGCTCGCATTTTCTTTTTCCATTTCCGATTTCTCTCGAATTTGTGAAATTCTCGAAAAGTGAAAATCTCTTGGTGGGAGATGGAGACAGACTAAAGCCGATTCCTAATCGATGATTGGTCCCCTACTCAATGACTCGAGAAAATAACGCTCATTCATTGGATAATAGATTTTAAGTGCGCAAAATTATGTGCGCCAAGTCTTAAAACGAACCACTTTTTTAAATTTTTTACTACGCTATTTTTTCAAATTCAAAAATGAAATGCGAAAAAAGGAAAAACGCATAAAGTGGGAAAATTTTGATATGCAGACGATAAAGAAGTAGTGAAAAATAAACAACTAGTGAAAGTAAAAAACTATTGAAAATAAGGGGGATAGGTTACCATGTCATGTTTTATCCGTATATAAAGTGTGATGCGCTTTCCCGATAGTTGTCGTCAAATGACCATCAGGAAGACGCACCACACGTTAGAATGTGAGAAAATGATTTAGGAAACGTCCGCCCTTCACCGTGATCTATTTTACGGTGACCGTAATCGACGGTTTCAATCGGCTGCCCGTCGAGTTGATCGGAAAGGATTGTCTAGAAGGGCAAAAACAATCTGTAATGAAGAAGAAATGCAAAGTTATATTGATTCTAGACGTCAGGTCTTAATGCATTTAAAATTCATTTATCCGATACCATACATGTATAATAATAATTTCCATTTTATATATTATTTTATAATAGTGATTCAATGAATTTATTTATTATTTCAGAGCTTGAAACCATTCGTAACGGTTTCATTCCTTGATTCAGAGGAGCGAACATCTGTTGCGTTCGGTTCTAATCCGTCATGGAACGAACAAATGGAACTATCATGGTCACAAGGAATATCACGACTGATTGGTGGTTCAATTTCTAAAGAAGAATACATTTATATAAATGTATTTGACGAAGATCTTATGATTCAAGGTACGTTCCTCTTTATTTTTTATGTATATATTTATGGTTTTATTTAAAAAGAGGATGTGGACTCGCGAGGCGAATACACAAGTTTTGCAATGAAGAATTGGATAGGCGGTGTTACAGTCCCATTATCGAGTTTGATTTCCAGAGGATTGGTCGAAGGAGAACTTCATCTCAAAGTGCCGCCTTTAATGTTTAATTACGCAAAAGAATCAGAAATAATTCCAACGATGGATGTCTATATCTCAATTGATGCTAATTCTCCTACATCGCATGATGACCAACAGGTAATCATCTTAACTTATGTACGCTACTCCGTTTTAGAGTTAACATGTTGAATTTTTCTTTAAGATTTATGAACTAGTAAGTATTTTTTGATTTCATAAATTTGTCTTTTTGCACTAATATTTGTTCGACTGATATTCTGCACCACATTGTACTATTTTCTTCAGGAAAATTATTTTAATCGAAATTTTACCATGATTCATAAATCATGATTAATCCGCATTGCTGACCCGCCATCTTCAAAATTGTGTTAAAACGAATATATTTTAAGTTTCCAACTAATGAAACAGCTGACATGACACAGGCCGCTGATGACATTATTTCGAATTTACGGAAACGATTTCCAGATCGAGAATATTTTGGCCTTGTAGCTGATTTGAAAGGTATAAAAAGGATTTGTTTGGTTTGATTATTTGTTGTTTTTATTTAGGAGAGACACGTTTTGTAACACGTTACGTTTGTCCCCTGAATATACCTGATGAACTTCACTCTGAATCATTAACACGTGATCAAATGGCTCATCGAATGGCAAGATTTGTTTCGCTTATCCCATATGAAACTGATTCAATTTATTTCTCTGGCAGTTACGACTTATGGGGAAACAATTTGGACTTTTTATCATGTTTAATCGGTGATGACGAAGAGCATGCATGTATTTTACTTTCTTATTTCTTGACAATTGAATTAGAGAGTCCAAAATTAATATTTGGATATTCGATAAAGTAAGTTCTTGGGAATTAACCGAATCTAACCCGAATCTAGTACTGGATCAGTGTGTTGGGTAACGACAAAGGACGGACCTCATATCCGATTATGGAATCCGTTGACAGGAGACTCTTACTTTTCAACAGATCCAAAATGTCCTCTAACGGCCATTTATTGTGCCGCAGATGCATTCAACATTTACTATAACGTCCAAAGTAAGTTGCAACTGCTTTACGTTAATAATCATGATTTTATACTCATGGTAGGTGATGTTCGACCAAATAGAATAAATTGGAATTTTGAAAATTGGACGAAACTTTGGGCAACACCATTGGAGACTCCTCTAGAAACTATTCAAGTTAAAGAATTTAATTATGATCAGATCGATATGAATACCGCTCTGCGTGACGCTTCAAATCTAGAAAGATTTATCAAAGAAAGAATACGATCATGGCGATTGGGCCAGCTGACGAGATTTAGATCAGATATTGCACAAATGATGAAGAGAATTTTGGAACAGTGCGAACAGTTAGCAATGGCTGGCGAACATGTTCATGGATCTTATATGCTCGAGCCAATTATGCAAAAATTTCCACGATCAAAAATAGTTGGATACCCACTGCACCTTAGATTACAGTCAACAGATCTTAATCAAATTGAGAAAACCATAAAAACTGTTGGTATTCATAAATCGAATCGATCAAATGTTGAATTTGGAATTGCCGTTCATATTCAGGCTTATCCAGGAAATATTCAATCACTCTGGATCTACCTCACGCAAGTTACACCCCTTTGATATCCACTATCACATTACTGCAACATTTTTGTTACTGAAAACTTTACTTTTTTACTAAATTCTAACTTTATAATCAATTTGTATCTTATTTGTTTTAGAATGCACAGGTCGTAATGGAGATACAAATACCAGAAGAACCAATAGTTTCTATAGGTGGTTACTCGACGGACAGTGAAGAAGTCGTCTGGTTCACCGTTCAAATCAAGCTCAAAGATCGACAATGGACAGTCAATCATAGATTTAATTACGGTTTCAGATAGTTAATTTAATGGATTTACTAGGTAGCGCTCACATTTTATTCTCAGAATTCTAGAGTGAACTTGAATCCATCAATGTATAAAACTAGTCTAAAACCATTCAAAGTGAATTTGATGACTTACATCAGAAGCTAAAGAAGAATTCTAATTTCAATGTCAGACTGCCCCCTAAAAAATTTCGCCCAAAATCTGATTTTCTTGAAAAAAGAAGAGAGGAGCTCGAACAATACTTGATTCAAGTTTTAGAATTTTTCGACAAAAAGATTCCACTCAAACTATCAGAATTTATTTTGCTTTATAAATTTCAGCCAAATGCGCTCGTTCATCAGCTAGCTGATTTTCTGAAAAAGGAATGGTCTAACAAAAGAGACGCTAAAACATATATAATGACTCGGTGGTGATCTCAATAAGAACAATAATTTGAAATTAACTTCGCTGCATCTAAATGCCTTGTTTGAAGTATCTCAGTATGACTACGTTGATGAGAATTACGAAATTGTCGTTGCAATTTTGAAGACTTTACGAAGTGTTTCAATATATGGAACTAAATTATCGTATCTTGAAAGATCAAACCTCACAAGGTAATGCCGCGAAATACGTATCAGTTATTATTTGACATAAATAATATGTGATACCACAAATTTGATCCTGATCGCGAATTTTAGAGAAAAATTGGTGTTTGATCTCAGCATATTCGAAGTGTGTGATGAATTGATTATAAAACATTGTAGCAGTAGCCAAATTGTTGGATTGAATCGACTGAAAGGAACTTTGAAGGTACTAGAAATAAATGGAGTGGTATCCAGCATGGCAACCTTGTTTGGCCCGAAGTCGGCTAATATAGATACCGATGTACCCTGGGCAGCTCTTACTCGACTCAATATTATCAACGCCGATATCAAGCAGGTGAGCAAGATTAAACCAAGTAGTAAACTTTCGAAACAAATTTATGGTTTCTTTTAGATTGATGATTCAATAAATCTATTACCAAACCTCGAAAACTTGAATTTATCTGGAAATGAGCTATCCGATGAAATCAATCTTGATCGCTTGCTGCGTTTGACAATTTTAGACTTATCTAATAATAAGATCGAGTCCATTGACAATTTATATGTCGGGAATATTTCGATCCTAAACCTATCTCAAAATCGAATCAAGCATCTTTCAAAACTTTCTCGGTTATTAGGTCAGTTCAATTAAAAAAATACAGTTTTCTTAATTTGAATTCAGGACTTGTGAGCTTGAATTTGAATAGCAATAATATTCGAGATATTGATGAAGTCTGTGCGCTGAATAAGCTTCCAATGTTGCAGTCTGTTGACTTGACCGATAATCCGATAACCTCTGAACCAGACTATCGTAGTCAAATTCTTGGTCGTATACCAAATCGAATTAATGATGTTGTGGTGAGTAAAAAGACATTTTGTACCATGCAAACACAAACACCAACTATTTGTTTTGTTATGGACCATAAGTTATGTTGACATATGTTTGTAAGCATATAATTAAGCTTGATTGTGTGATACCTGACTCAAACGAAATCTCGATGGGAAAAGTTATAGCAGCTTTGAGACAAGCTAAAATCACAGAAAAAGAAAAAACACCATTTGGTGGTCGAAATTTTAACCTCAAAAATGGTCCAATATTATGAAAATCATCTCATTTTCCCTGATTTGTATTTAAACGTTCTGTAACTTCTGTTTTCTTCAATTTCTCATGTGCATTCTATCTACCTAGTGTATTCAGACTCGAGGTTCCAAATTCGAAAAATATTGTCAAAAATCAAATCGCCAATCAAAACTAAAATTCGAATTTTTCAGATGAACATTGAAAATGCTTTCAAATATATTGAATCGAACTGCAAGCCGAAAAATATTGAATTAGAAAAATTTATAGCAAGCATTTATCGAAAAGAAATTAAAATAGGCGAAGAAAAAGATCTCGTCGATGAAATTGATCGGCTACGGCAGAATAAATTCAACGATATAAGCTGGGAACTGGATCATCGACTTGACTTATCGATTTCAATTACCGGGTCAAGCGAAACTGTCCATATGAGAATTGGGAAGGATTTTCCAATCCATCTTCATGAATTGAAACAAATTGCTTCAATTTTTGAGCAACATTCAAAAACTAATCTGCCTCAAAAATTTTAGAAATTCCTAATTTTCTTCAAAATAAATTATTCATTCAATCTAATTAATTAAGATTTTTTATGCATTTGAAATTTGAGTTTTTCAACCAGTGAATAGTTTCGAGCTTCGTATAAGTTTCTGAAAGCTTGTTAAATTGTTGATATTCACATACGTTATAAACATTGCAAAAACAGCTTAAATTTTGGTTCGAATTCTCAATTATCCGAGCACTCAAATTGATGACAGACTTCATGACTGAATAAATCAATGTAAAAACTAAATACGATCATTATTTCTGAACCGGTAGCTGATTTTGATTTGTCTGTTTTTCAAATATCCTTCTGAGCAAGCCAGAAAGCAAGATTCATTTCCGCATTCCCAAGTCATTTCTTCATCGAACGGTAATTCTGGCAATCGACATTTAGTCGTATTTGCCACAGTGTCTCTCATGATTTGAACTTTTGATTGCGGTGTACACGACAAATTTTCACGTCCAAGCCATCCAACAGAGAAATCGAATCGGGATTTACTCTTATTTTTACGCCAAAAACAGCCCGATTCTGCGCAAATACATGCGATTGAAAACTGTTTAGATTGCTTTTGTGGGGTATTTTAGTACAATAAGGTCCGTGGGGGACGAAATATGACAGATTTCCCTTATTTTTCCTTTTCGAGCCGTCATATTTCTTCTATTCACGGACTTAATCACGGCGCTTGAATCTGAATTATCTCTGACCCATTCCTTAAAATTTGATTCACACGAAAAATAGCAGTATTTATTCTCGTTCGAGCACATCCAAGTTCCAACGGTTACTTCTGGAAGTATCAACATTTGGCATTCATTAAGCTGGACAGTCGAAGGTTTGATAGTTGTGGAGAGACTTCTACATTCGAACCCATCTTCACTCTCGAAACCCACATGAAAAAAATTTCTACGGATATCAGTCAACCATTCTGGGGTTGTTTTAAGAAATTCGCACTTTTCATTCTAAATTGTGTAAATATAGGCGATTGAATAACCGGACGCGTCCGGGACACTTACGCAATGGCATTCGATTGATAAACGGGTCTTTTGAAGTTGGCCATCTGGGCATTCCAGATAGCATTTGGCATGACCACATTTCCAGTTTCCAATCTGAGTTCGTGGAAGTTCGCCACATTCGGAAATATTATCAGCTTTGCAATAACTGGCATAGGCAGCCTTCAAATCAACAATTGAACGATCAAAACGTACGTCATTTGTCCTGTACTGACATGTTTCTTTTAATGCTTTTGAGTTCAAAATCAAGGGAACATGGCATTGTGGCTACACTGAGGAACCAGCGAACAAGTCGACAGATTAAAGCGCAATTATCTCGAAAAAATAACTTGACAAGATCGGTGATCAACACGGGATTCGGATATGAACGATCCTATATTTTGACATTGACACGACATAGAAACAGATTTTAAGCCACATCGAAAAATGCAATTGTTCATTTGCAGGTCACATGTCCAAAGTCCATTCTCTGGCCACTCATTAATCAGATACTGACAATTATAACTCGTTCTTGGTTTATATCCATGATTAAAGGAGAATTTGTTTGGTTTTTTGAAATCGATTCGCAATAAAGAATCCACAGTTATTGTCTTTTGATTTTGTGACTTGATGCATTTGAAATCAATATCAGAAACAAAATCTGGTCGAATGAAAAAATTCATCTTGCCAGAGGAATCCAATCCTGAAAATAAAAGATTCAAAGAATTTATATCATTCACTTTTTTTTTGAATTCATAAGTCCTAATATAGGGGAGCCGACCAACGAGTCGAAGATTTCGTTTTACATGGTACCATGGAGTAGCACCCTCATTGTACCATTAAATACGATGAGGGCGACCGCTAATGGCAGAATAAATAAGCATCGCAGAGTTATTAAAGATCAAAACACAAATTTGTCAAAAAAAGATCACAACAAAAATTTGTCAAAAAAATGAACTTGACTTTCATTAAGCCATTTAAGCAAGACTCAATAAGATTTGAATGGGTTAATGTTGGTCGATTTATACGATTTCGAAATTCATAGTTTGAACCTGTATAATGACGAATAAAAACACAGATTCCCGCTTTGCAATGACATTTAAGATAAATATTTGAACTGGGTTGATATCCATTCAGGCAATTCAGCTTGCAGACTTTCATTTGATTCGAGCAAGACCAGAACTGTTCTCTTTGAAGGCTTTTTACGTTGGGTGTTTCTAAGTTGCCCGTCTCATACCATCGAAGAGTCGAATGCGACGATGGTTAACCAGCCGGTTATTTAATTTAAAAACTAACTAGATCTTTTCTGTTGTATAACTTTTCCACGCATTTTGGCCACGGGCCAATGAGTAGCCGCCTCTCTCTACTCACGTCCTCGCTATTCGTGGGGCATTATAATATTGCAAGATGAAATATCCTTCTTACTAAGAAGTTCTTAGGATAATTTCTCTGGGACAAAATTCTCTTTTCAGAAAACCAAAATTTCAAATTCAACCACTGTGGTTGGTCGCATTTACCTTGATTGGTTATCGGGAGTCCCGACTCGGGACACAGCAAAAATCATCAATTTGAAATTAGTCCCGACTTTTTCCTCGGGAGTCTCCGATTTCCCGACAAAAAACTCGGGACCTTGCTGGGACCCGTTTTCGGGACAAGGTAGGTACTCAAGATTCATTTGCCCAGTTCTGGTCCTGAGTATTCTACTCCCATGGCCCATTCTAATCCGCCGGCACCCTGATACGTGATAAAGCCTGAGCTTGATGTCGTTAAAGGTAAGTCTCTGCATGATGGTTGCTTCTTTAAAAAATCTCTAAATCCCAATTCACATATTACAAAAGGAAGAAAAATACTTTTCATTTTTTAATATTTTTTGCGAAGGAAATGAATGAAGGAATTGAATGAGGACATAGTTTAGGTTTATATTTAGATTGTTCACAACATAAAATACGTAATTTCGTTGTAGTACCTTGTTTTCTCCAGTTTGTTCTAAATTTAATTTTAAAGTCTAATTTATAAAAAATAATGCACGTTTTAACGAACTTTTTAATTTCCCAAAATGTCCCTGATAGGGGTTAAACGTCGGATATGATATCATATGTGATATTATGGGGAATCTAACAAATCAGAAAGCGACATTCGAGCATCACTGAAGCGGCACCAGTTCAAAACTTTATCTGAGTGAATTCTTGTACGCCTAATAATAATGTATTTATTATTTTCCCTAAGTACTGTAAAAGTCTCCCGGAGAGCCAATTCCAAATCTGAATAGTCGACCCCCTACTGAGGTCATGGTTGTTCTCTTAATTTAAATTGTTCAAATTCAATATTGACCCAAAATCTCGGACACCCTATGAATCGGGCAAGATTGATCCAAAAACTTAAATAAATCCTGGAGATATTGTCGGACATATGGACGAGAGAAAAAAGTTAAATTAAGAAGATTTCATAGGTACGAACCTTTTTCGGGGACTTTGAGGGGAAAATGATGTTTTTTTTTGTAAAAGTTACAGAGTCTATGTACAGTCTAGAGTCTACAGTATGGTAAGTCAGACTTGAAGACATTTCTAATAGATACAGCACAAACCCATTGATATCATCTTTAATATCCTAATTTGATACTTTTGAAATTGTTTTTGAAGATAGTCCAGAAGAAATCTGCTTTCTCAGCCCCGAGGCGGTCTCTGCCCCTTTCTCAAAAAGTTTTCATCAGATCATGAGAAGTAAACAGATTTGAAAAGGTAAAGAAACTGTTGCTTCAACTAAACCCTGGTTATACGTGGATTCTCGGCTTATAAGCTTTCCCTTTGGTGAATGCTTGGCAATGATGAGGACGCAGTATTTGTAATTAAGGATGTGATTGTCATTTAATAAGAGAGTTTGGTTTATCAACACTTGAAATCTCTTGAGTTGAATCCAATTAGTACCCAGGGTACTCGAAACAATGAAAACCAGAGACCATAAATCTTCATTCGGAATCAATATTTAAAAATCAAACAGAGAATTTAATAAAAACCTTATGAACTAAATTCCCTGTGGAAATCCTATGTAAGTTCTGAAAGATTTTAAAACTGAAGGTCATGGCGGAAATGATGTGGTCACAAACAGACATGTCCAAATGAAGTCTTGAGTAACGAGTAACGTCCCGAGTCCTGGCCCGGTGTTCGCCCCAAGTCTAGTGTCAAGTCTTGATACGAAATTCAAGACTATTATCAAGACCTTGATTTTAAAATTTGCTATTAGCTTTAATCGAATTGTGTCTGAAAATCTATCACATGACCTGTCATGTGACAGTCGGATGTAACGGATATGTTAAGTCATAGAAAATCTATCAATTAGTGTCAATCGATTCGAGCAAAAACTATTGTTAATACTACAGTTCGGATTAAACTTAATTAGTTTTTCTTTCCTTATTTGACGATCAACAATTTTTGAACTAGAATGACCTCAAATAGCATTCTCTTGGGCGAAGTAAGTCGGGTCGACATAAATATGAGACATGATTATCGTATTTTGTAGTTTTTGGTGTAGATTTTAATCAAATTAGTATTCGTGTTTATTGCAATTAGCTAATGCATTTCGGAATTCAACGTTCACATACACATGGTTATACTTCAGCTTATAGGAATTTCTGAACAAGTATAATCCTGAATATTTAAATTCTAAAAAATAAAACATTTTGTAACATGGCCTGTGCCCTGAGTCGGATTAAAAACTCAGTTTGATACATGCAACCATTGGTCGCCAACCAAACAAAATTAAGATATATGGATATTTTTGGAGTTACTCAATCATCCCAAATTAGCCCAGCATATTTAACTAATACATATTAATATTGTATTTATGCTTTGAGCAGAATTTGTCCCAAATTTATGTCACATGCTTACTTTAAATTATTCGTTAAAACTTTGACATGTTAATTTTCATTGTTACAATTTGGTATTTGAGCCTCAAAGACCGGGAAACCACTAATCTGTGGAAAGGTTTTATCCCTTTTAAAAAGTTGTTAATATATACGGTTTAAGATTCCGTTTCTTGTCACTTGGTGGTTAAAACGTTACCACAGCACCCTGGCTTACAAGATCATATTTAACCCTTGTATATTAACAATGACGCTTAACTCGTACGTCTCATGTTTAAGTCGTAACGACATATGTTCTATATACATTTGGGTTTCTTTATGGGCTCACTAGTTTCACTGTTTAACCCGTTAGCTGCATTCAACTGGTTGATGCCTCTCGGGCGTGTCCTTTTGCATCTTCCTCAATCGACCCCTCTCGTCGCGAAACATATTTTCAGATTTTTTCTTTGTTTGAAAAGAACCTATCTGAAAATAAAAATTTTCAATACTAAAATATCCGCATTATAAGCGCTTGCTAGTGACCCGATTTAGAATTATATATAAATTTTGAGTCATTTTGAGCTTAATATGGAACGGAATGGAGATTAAATTTAAGAGAAAATGAAAACGAAGAGATTACCGGTTGGAAAAAGAAATCTCAGAGTTGAACTTGAAGCAACATCGGAAGGGAATCGGACGGCAACCGTCGGAATTGATGTAAGTACTATCCAATTTGCACGTTCATTTTCTAAACCCACCGATTGTTTTTTTATCAACTTCTCATTTATACAATCTTAATGTTTCCAGGACGGGTTTTGGTAAACCTTGGTTGACTTTGGTGTGAGGATGTGATTATCTTCAACGGCGGTGCCCTGACCTTTCTTTAAATCTATTCTAGTTCGAGTTATAATACATTATCTAGCAGAACTTGTACGTTATGTAATACGTAATACGGTATGAACCTAAACCTGAAAATGTTATTTATTCCTTTGGCCACTGTAATTCCTCAATCTCAACCACGACCTCGAAACTTTTCTCGATAGTGTTTCATTGGGACGATTAGTTTGGATTAGGGGCGCCATTCTCCAAAAGTGGTTGCAGTCAACTTGTAGACTAATGATAGACCTAATCAAGTAGCTACCACTTTGCCATTTTTGGTCGATTCAGCACAAAGGCGGAAGTGTTGTGAATGATTTTTAGATTCGTTCAATGCTAAAGAGATTAACTAGTTTTACGAATTAAGGTCCATAATCTATGGATACCATTATCTATTTCTTACCACAAGGAAAATGATAATGACTTAATTTTGTTGACCTCTAAGGACCCAAGCTTCAATACAAACTGAACTTCACCCAGAACCAGTACTTTGTCGTAAACCAATCTTTGAACAATATCTAGTCACATCATTTATTCAATCGACGATTGACAATCGTTTATTATAAAAAGTAAGAACGACGGAAAATACGTCTCATATAAGACATACTCAATTATTGGCCGTAAATATAGTCCAGTGTTTTTATGTCACTTACAACATACAGTATGTAACATATAAAACATCAACTTTGCTCATGATAAGTCCTGTTATCAAGCTCTTACAGCTGTACATTTAACCTCACTCTTAAAATCGTTGTAAACTGAAGTTCATACAGTTCAGATACATAATTAAACTTTATCACCTTTTTTGAATTCGTTGCAATATAAAAAAATTGCTTCGATTTGATATCACACTGATAAAATGGTGTGCGTCTTCCTTTTGATCGTCGTCTATTGACTGCTCCATGCGAAATTCGGACCGGTTTAATCTTAAGACCGTGAACTTGAATTTAAACCTTAATTAACCACCACGCTGATGATGTTGCATAATTGGCACATATTTTTGAACAAACGATGAACTTTTCGAGAACATTGAGTGGTTCAGTGACATTTACGGTTAAACCACCGTGTTTCGAATTATTCATCATAAATCATGCCTTTACAATATAGGAGGGTCAGACATTAGAGTGACATGCATATGCATATGAAAGTTGGTCACTATAATGTGTGCAATTTCAAGACCGGGACCGGTGGGTCACTCCGATGTGACCCCTGTACGGTATAGGCTACAGTCCCGCGCAGGTTAGTGGGGGTAAAACGAAAAATCGATAATTTTGAAATTGGATTTCCCGCTCTGTCTCGATCGCGCTCTCAAAGAAGCTTTT
>SCLD01130481.1:0-24701 GCA_004367895.1 Oikopleura longicauda
TTTTTTTATTTATTTTATTTCTTCCCGGGTATATTGTCCAAAATTCAACTATGACGTTTCAGTAAGATGGTCCATTACTTTATCCACTTCCCGGAAAGCTTTGTCAATATTAGCTGAAAATTTAGTGTAGGTGAGGTCCTCCATGTCGTGATTAGTGCAATATTCTACCGCTCTTGCTAATCCCTCGTAAAAGTGACTGTATTTATATTGCTGGGCCCGTAATTCAACACGTTTCTGTAAGACCTGATCGTTGATACACCCAGTACAGTGGACAGAGTTTACTGCGTGAGGACATTTGGTCTGTACAAACTGTATCAATTCTTCATCAAATGACACAGAACCAAATAAGTCAGCTATTCGTTTAGGGATGAGTTTCAAAATTATTTCTAGGTTAGCTGGAAAACAGGTGCGTCTATCAGTTGATGCAATAAAAAGTACGCTCCACCCTCGATTAGCTCTGAAATCGGCTTTTACGTCATCGTAATGAACAATATGGCCATTTGGGTGGACATGATGTAAATGACGTCGAATATAATTTGCCACTGGCACCGGATTATTTGTTGACAATACTTTAGACGCAAATAGAAGTATAGTTCGAATGTGCCAGAATTTGAAACCTGTCATATCACCAAGGTGATTGAGGATTCGTGTGGATATTGATTTAAAATGTTTTGAATGTAAACCGTAAATATCATAAACCGGCTTGGTAACTGCCTCGTCCATAAGCAGATATTGTTCGTCCGTGTATAATGGTAAAATTTCCGCTCCATAGCTGAAGACACCGTACCCTTTAGATCGGAACCATAGGATGCATTTAGCATGATCGATTAAAGTTATTAGGTTGAATGTGAGCCCTCTGTTAGCGTTGATTTTATCTAGAATCATGACATGGCGATCTGCGAAGCTTAGATTTTGGTGAAATTTAATACCTAGTAGAATCAGACTTTTTGACTCTTTAATAAGTCCCGCGGTCGTCTCAAGTTGAAAAAGTGGACGTGATTCATTGTTGTTACCTTGTAGGTGGATTGTAATGCAATGACTTTTAGCAGCATTCAACGTAATTCCTCTAGTTTGTAAATTGTTTATAAGTAGTTGACTTATGTCGGCTGCTTCTTGAGCTGCCAAATCAATGTCGTCTGAAAAGATGGTAACTGATACGTCGTCAGCATATAATCTCAGTGTGGCATCAGGGTATGAGTCAACGATGTCCTCAATACCACTGAGGAGAAAGGTAAATAGAATGGGAGATAGGCATTGACCTTGTGGAACACCTATTTCCGGTAACTGGTGGACTTTACTGGTTTGACTATTAAACGACATGGTCGAATTACGATCTCTTAGTAAACCTTTAAAGTATTCATACATGTTGGGTTCACATAAGATTCGGAGCCTAGCAAGTAGTACTTCATGTCTTACGGTTCCAAAGGCATTCATGGCGTCAAAGGAACACAATACCATGTAATGTCTGCCCTTGACGTCCGCCTCACAAATATCCGTCATTATTTCGCATAACAATGTAGATGTTCCTTTGTTTTTGCGAAATCCGTTTTGGAACCGTTTTAATATGTTGTGAGTGATAAGATAACGTTGAAATTCAGCCTCTACCTGCCGTTGGACGAGCGTATCGAATATCTGACCTACAGCAATAACTCTTATTTGTTTCAAAATATTAGTGGTTTTTGTGTCACATTTTTTTGCAATACCCGTTGCCCGCATAAAACGAAACTGTTCTAAATATACGCCCATGCTTATTGTGACTTGTGACATACGTTGCAAGACTGAGACAAAAGAGTATGGCATTCGACGAATCAGTTGTGCATTAAATTCCGAATTTTGACCTTTGGCAGTGGTTTTACATCGCAAAAGACCCGCTCGAATACTTTTAGCCAAATTGTCTGGGCGACCGAGATATTCAAAAGTTATATTTTTAGATGAAAAACGAGGATGAGTAATGGGGGGCCACGTGGTTTGTTTTGGGTTATCTAGATCGTCTAACAACGGCGTATTTTGGAATATTTGAAAACGTGTCAGAAAATCATCTGGGGTGACCGTTTTCATGATAGGTGCATCTAGTGGTTTAGGTTGTGATAGTTTCATCATTTGCCACGCATTTTTATGTATACCCTGCCCGATTTTAGCTTTAAGTTTAATTACCGCGTCTCGGTGGATGAATCGTCTAAGCGTAGCTCTTGCTTGGGCAATGTTGGCGGTGGTAAAGTTGACATTCTGTTGTTGTTGCGTTACTGTTGATGACGCCGAACTCAATTTAGTACAATCTGAAATAACTGATTGTAAAGCTCTGGTGTAGATGGAACTTCGATAGTGACTAGAGTAGGTTTCGATACGAGCCATATATGTGGGTGAGATGGCCGATACCGTAGCTTCCACCAACTCCAATATAGCTCGACCGTAAAAAGACTCTCGACCCATCCGATATGGGTTTTGAGAATACACAAAGTGTTGTTTTATAACTTTCAAGTCTTCAAGATATAGTTGTTCCAGTCGTTGATAATTTACCGCTAAAACTGACCACCAGGCCACGGCGAGCATTTCATTGGTAGGATGTAAAGATACCTCACGATATGTGAATGACTTCTCTCGTAAAGCTAACAAATCAATTTCTAGGGTTAGTAAGGAATGACCATCATTCAGCGCATAACTGTTACCCAATTTAGATTCAAATTTGGTCACCTCCAGATTTTTGGTCATTAATATATCAATACGTGATTGTACGCCATTGGGCCTAAAGAAAGTCGGTCCGTCCACCCAATCTGTAAAAGTGTCCGTAAATAAGGCAACAAAAACTTCACGCAATACTTTCGAATCCGACTTTCGTGCCTGTGTGTGATCCATGTTGATATCACCACCAAAAATAGCCCTGGCACCTAAACTATACTTAGCTATTTGATTTAGTATCTGTATGTAATGTGTTATCCATGTATCGTCTGTAATACCCAAGGCAATATTTTTAGTTCGGATACCTGATTTTTGGGTAATGTATAACGAAGTGATGGTGACATGACTCTGGTCATCAAGGTAGAAACGTATAGATGTGGCCGGTGCTGGGATTTCAGTTATATATTCAACTTTGTTAAGAATGTCTATTTTAACCAATATGAGAGAATAGATCACATAAGCCTCACCCCGGGACCCAAGGCGTTTTTCGTAAACTGGCGGGTGATGATAAGCCTTGTATGTTGGCAACCACTGGGTTAGTCCCTTTAACTGTACATCATCTATGTTCAACTCTTGCAATAACATTATATCCGTTAGTGTACCTTGTAATTGCATATATTTTAATTGCTCAATGCCACTGTTGAGGTTAACGGAAAGGATTTTTATTGTTGGGACAGATATTGGTTTTTTAGCAGTTGAAAAAATGTTAGTTTTTTGGACTCGTCTCGCAGTGGCTTTAACTTCTAAGTCCATTACTCGTTCATGATACAACTTTTGCATTAATGGGGGGAGTTTGGGGTTATAAGACTTAAGGTAGCAAAAATGACCATCTTCCGTTATTTCATTATCATATTCGTCGTCAATAACCGATCGATCCCTGGTGACCAGAGTCATATCCTGATCCTGGATGCAAAAATTGGTCATTAGATTACTTTGTTTAAGTACATGAAATTGGTCCTCAGTAACCGGGACCGGAGAAAGCAACGAATAGAGATCTTTTTTCCGAATATAACTAAAGTTAGGTACGAAACAAGAGGGGAGGGATGAGTCCAACGGTTGGAGTGGTAGGGCCATTTGGTCTATATTTTGGAATTTGTATGGGTAACGAGTCATTTGGGTGGGCATTAATTTGAGTATAGCTAAGAAATATGGACGTTCGAATCTGGTGAAAGGAATCTGAATATATTTTATAGCGTTATAGTACGTTTTTTTACGATCGTGTACCTGATCGTATTGCATCCTTTCTATTTGGCACGTTGATACCGGGTTGCGCGCTTGGTGGATGGTTTGGGCTGAAATTCGTCGTTTAATAGTAGATTGTACATGTTCAGTGATTTTGGTTATCAAAGGGGCCATGTTAGAGTGAGTAAGTTTAGACATGACGTATTTAGTTTTGATATGAGTGAGTTTCATGGGCGTGTTCGGGATAAAACCTCTGATTACTTGTTCTAGAATTTCGAGGGTATGATTGGTTGTGCTGGGTAGTTTGAGTTCTACAAATTCGAGAGGATGGGACTCATCTGCCAATTGGAAAGGCAGACTTAATAAGCTCTCTCGGTGTCTATTATACCACTTTATCCAGTTATGCAAGTCTTTCCGGATAATTTGATATTTCCAAGCTGCATTAAGTGGTAGACAGTGTTGGAGTATATCAATTGATAACAGAAAGAGCCTCGGAAATAAAGCCAATATATAGTATATGAAACATACTGTATGCTCTTTGTGTATATTAGTTGGTTTATATTTGTATTTGATATAGTCAGGGTTAAAGTCTTTTTGAATGAGACAGTCCCTGGAAACATCGATAGCACCTCCGTCCCGATGAAATTTTTGACTTTGAGTGTATATGAGATTGTCATGTGGGTGGGATGGTGTGTGATGAAAAAATGTGAAATTAGACATATTATTTAAGGCACTTACAGTTGCCATTGCTGCTGGAACTTCTGCTGGGGCTTCTTCCGGTTCATTTTCTTGTGATGTATGATCTGGATTTTTTTGTTCACGTTCGGTATCGGATGCTTGTTCCATGTTGTGTACTGTGTCTCCGGTCGTTTCTTGAGCATGATTCGATTCTATATCTGCTAATATGGTGGCTATCTGTTGGTCCATTTCTGTATCCATAATATTTTCCGATGGTGTTTGAGAAAATACTGCGGAATCTAACATATTAGCATCCTGATTATCATCATTACCCATGGTTTCATCATTGTTGGTAATTATTTCATCAATGGCCACATTGTTCGCTGTGATATTGCTCTTTCGGACCAATTGGACATGTTTAAGCATTGACGATTGGCCTTTTACATCAAGATCACGTGCTTTGTAGGTAACAGGGCTCTTTCCACGAGTACTAACCCCTTTCTTGCGTCCTCTTTTAGCCGCGCCCAACAAGAATTTACTATTATCACGTTTGTTGGTGGGTAGACCTCGTGTAAAGTGCTCTGAAAAAGCGTTCGATCTTGATTCTGGGACATTCACATGACTGGTAGCAGGTCCATCAGCAGTCTGTGGAAACACAATTCGGCCACCCTTAAGGATGGCTTCTTGGCGAGCATCGTTTTGATAAATAAGCGTTTCCAACTTCGACATTTGATCTTGGAGCTCGGTCAACGTGTAGGGAATCATCGGCAACGAGGTAGAGTCGAGTTGGTGATGTTCTGGGAAACGTATCATATCCATTAGCGCCAGACAGTTTCGGAGGGTATTTTTCAATTGGAGTCCAGCAATTTGATTCCCTTGTGTGGCGTGCAGGTATTCAATTCTATTTTCCTGCCGGGCGAGTTTTGTACGAATATGGTTGAGAATGTCCATTCCTACATCCCCATCTGTAGTTGGTGATGGAATGAGGTCAATTTTGGCTTGTGTGACATTACGTTCCGCTCCTAATTGACTGTTTATCCATAGCTTTTGCTCATGCAGTTGTTGTTGTATTTGGACAGTGATTTGTGTCGTAGCTGCCTCTACACACTTATGTACTTCGGCCATAGTATACGATGGGGTGTCCCAGTCATTGACAACAGCCTCTGGCCTACCAACCGGTGGTGGGATGGGGTCTTGACTGGATTGAGCAGATTGAGTTGATGGAAGCGATGGCGGTGCTACATTCATTGGCGCTCTTGAAGGTCCGGGTTGACTACGACGTGGACTGGGTATATCTGGAACTGGAATGGTCATTGGTGGTGGTGGTTGAGCCAATCCCATTTTAACTGCCAATTCTGCTTGCGTCCATGGACCTTGCATTTCATCTTCTGCCAAGAGTTGTCCATATGTGTATTGCATTGGGTAAGTTTTCCGTTCATTGAGTTGGCTGACACTGAAATAAATATGTCTGAGGACAAATTCATTTTCTCGTTCGGACAGGCTGTGTTGAGGAATATCTATCATTCCCAATAAAACTTTGGGGTCGACCATGTGATACCAACTGGTGCCATTAGTGAACCCGTGTTTTTGCCAAAAAGACATAGATATTCCTCCTTGAGATACTACGCATAGCATCTTTGGGTTCCTTCCCATCAACACTCTCTCCTTTTCCTGTAGCTGCCAAATAGTTGGTTGTAGGTCCTCAGTGTTCGCTAATAATACAGAACCCACCATGGCGGGTTGTGAACTATTATAGTACGGGGGTAGTGAATCAACGGTATTCGAAAAGTACCCTAGCGTACCCAATTCCGCTTCCTTATGCATCAATAATAAAGATTCTGTGCGGCCACTGACTGAAGTTCCCAATTTAGATAATAGTGTCGTCATTTGATTTTCCAACTCGGCCGGACGTGGTAGTATCATGGTGTAGTGGTTGAAGTGAGTCGAATAACAAATACAAATGGGCGAGAAATAATATTTGGCTACAGGACAGTTGAGACCTTTCATCATGCCCCTTAGGACTAAGAAGCTAGCGATTTGATCAATGACATTGCGAAAACTCATTCGGTGGATTCGCAGATGGCCATGTAGGTCTCTATCTCCAGGTTTGACATTGTTGAACCATGCTGCATTTGATCTCAAATTAGCAAATTGGGACTTTCCATGTCGGATTCTTATTCCCAGCAACCACGGGAGGAGATCCATGAGTAGGACCGGTTTGTGCGTAGATCCCAAGGCCAGGTGACTGAAGTGGTTGCGAAGTGCTGCACTGTTGTTGTAGTCGTAAAAATGGATACCCGGTGGAAGTTCAAATGTCACTTGAAAATTGTATGGCGATCGATAAAAGCCTGGGCGTCCAAAATTGGAATCTTTGGTCCAGTTTTCCTTGATCTTGCGGTGGTACTGTGTATCTGGGACATGGGAACTTGGCAAGTAAAGAGCTGGGTGTGATCCTATTTTCCGTTGGTTTTTCATATGGGTAGGTAGTGTCGCTGGAGGCGGAGTTGGTAACTTTGCTGTTGACGGAGGAGGTAGAGTCGTATCCGTTGTTGATGAGGTCGGTGCAACATTCGCATTGAGATTAAGGCGTGGTGGGTTGTCGCTGTTGAGACGTTCCTGGTTTCTCTGCGTGACATGTCTGCTTCCACCTGATGGTTCTGTGAGCAAAGATGACTGTGAGTTGGATAAAGGAGGAGAATGGACAGGTACTGCCGAGGCCAATGAAGGTTGTCCAACTAATTCATGATCAACAAAGCCAGGGGGAGCCGGTACTTGTAAAACTTGACCTGAGCTTCCTTGTACTGGCTTTGTTTCCTTTATATGGGTTTTCAATTCCTGTATTTCCCGTTGAAGCGCCTTGTAAGTGGCATCCATAATCGCTACCGGTTGAGTGGCGGTCACACGATTCCAGTTTTCTTTTTCTTTTTCTTGGACGCGTCTATCTTTTTCATCTTTGCGCTGTTGTAAATGACGCAGTAAGCGGTCCCGTGATGTAGGCGAATCCAAGTCGTATCCATAGTTGGACAAGTCTAGTCGTGGTGGCGATCTCGATCGCGATCGGGTGCGGTTCTTTGTTGCATGTTCAAACGGTCGTCCCCTTCTACGCTCGGTTGAAGGAGACTTCCGTTGTCGGTCTCGACGGGTTCGATCACGTCCGCGATCCTCCATGCGTCCCCGCGATCTGTCCGGGCGTGATCGCTCCCGTTCATAATTATTTTCCTTAATTCTTGGCATTGTTTCTGACGGAAAGCGTATTTCTCTATTATTCTCTATTACTTAAGCTTAATCTGGTGTTTTGGCTAAGGATTGTAGGCTACGTGTCCTAGTTGCATGGGGCTAACCGTCAGCATATTCCTGGTCTTAGGTGTAAAATTCCTTCGATAAGCTTCGATGGTGTTCCATGGGCATACGATATTGCTGCGTCATGTTGGAGTTTGCGCACGTGATCGTCCCAACGAATTATTTTGACCATGACGTAATACTGCAAATAAAGATAGCAACATTGAGAAGTTAAAAAGGTTGAGAAGATGTCCATCAGCGTCCTTTTCGATGCCTGTTGCCATTGTAACGGTGAAAAGAGTGGTCTACTGTGGCCATAACTTTGTAGTATGGACAAAGGGGAAAATGATGACACAGCAATATCTCGGCATGAGTCAGAAGGCCCATCCACCTACACAAAAACGTATTAACCAATAGGAAAAAAGATGCCGAAAAACAAAAATGAAAATTATGGACCATTACGTTCATAACGTAACAACGACGCTATACCCGGTGTTCAGATATTGTCTAGGTGAAAGAGCACCCCGAAAAACCCAAACTCATTTAACTACACCGTAGATGGAGCTGTATCACCTGCGGAATGACCACTAACCTGAAAAAATAAAATTTTTCAAAAAGACATCCGACCCCTGGACTCAGTTTTCTCTCTTCTCCACTGGTCAACTTTTGTGTGGAATCGACTCGAGATTGAATGGAGAAGACGGATACACTGCACATAGCACCAGGACTTTCTTCCTCATTGGAGCAACTTGTACCTATGGTATGACAATCTTCGGAATTTGTTATTTCGTTTGGATCGTTTTCAAAGCCAAGCATCAGATTCAAGAAGACCAAAAGGATCGAAAGATTTCTAAAAAATTTGATGAGGATTTAGAATCGGGATTAGATTATCTTAAGGGGATCAAGCAAATGGCCAAAAAAAAGCTTAGAAAGTCGGGAACTAGAAATAAACTTTTGAATCAAATGGTTAAGGGTTTAAACAAGATAGTTGCCCAAGGAGCGGACAGCTTAAAATTTCAAAAAAAAACTCGGGACGAATATAAAAACGAATTTTCAAAGGCTCATAAAATGAATGATTTTAATATGAAATTATTAATGGAAAAGAGCGATTCGTCGAGGGTTCAAAAACGAAAGCGAACTCACAGCGAGTAATCTTTGGAGTCTTTTTTTTGAGTTTTTTCCTCGATAGTGTTATATTTTCAACCTTCTAAAACTCCAGGAATACCCTGCCTCGATAATGTTATATTTTCAACCTTCTAAAACTCCAGGAATACCCTGCCTCGATAATGTTATATTTTCAACCTTCTAAAACTCCATGAATATCCTACCTCGATAATGTTATATTTTCAACCTTCTAAAACTAAAAAAAAACAGTTTTGGACCGCTTCAAAATTGAAGTTCATTTCAAAAGTCAGTTCTCCGCCATTTTTCAGTTCAAAAAATAAAATCTTCAACTGTAAACACGGATGTGGGTGGGTTTAGGGTGTTTCAGTTCAAGGATTCAATTCATTCTTCAATGAAATCATATACTTGCCTCTTTCTCGCTTCAAATATGTTATTTCGCTGCCTTTTTCTCGCTTCAAATATTTTATTCGTAATTCCATGTAATCATAAACTTTTTTCGTCGCTTTTTTTGTTATTTCGCGTCTTTTCGCTGCCATTTTCATTCCGATCGCAAGTTTTCATGCTATTTTTCAAAATAAATAATAAAATCTTTTTACTGTGGAAATGGATGCGGGAGGGTTCGGGTTTTTCACAGTAAAAACACTTTATTAATCATTCAATGGCCTCGAAAACTTGCAACAAACATTCCACAACGAATTTTTACGTGTTTCAATTAATTAAAAATTAAATAAAAATGATTAAGTATCATTACGTGACTTTCTTTTATCGTATTTATGGCAGAAGCTAGAGCCTTTCCTGATTGTCTGCTGACCATTGTGAGCTTTGATGTGAAAATCTTTCATGACGATCAACCGCCATCGGTCGATAAGATGCCTTTATAATGAAGACGGATCATAGAATGTTTCAAATTCATTTGACCGAGATAGATTGACTGTTAAAAGGTAAAAAGTTTTTTTCATCTCCTTAATAACAATTCTATATCCATCTTCAGCATTCTTTGAAATGTTGTACTTCCGACAATGGTGGAGCGAATCAAAGGTTGATTCCAAAAAACGCGAAAGATCTTTTAGGGCTTTAGTCACGGGTCACTTATTTTCTTCAAAACTAACTTAAAATGGGCCTTAAAATAATTTGAATAGCAATCGAAAGCTTAAAGAGAAATGAATTTTGAAGTAATTGTTTCCCTGGGTGCTTTAGTCAACAATATCTTCTTTATAATTGCAGAAAACATAGTGAAGATAATTGATTTCTTTCGTGATAAAAATGTAACCCATCAAGACACCGAGCAGAACCGAAGAATCAATGAAACTATTTTGGACAATTCTGAAACAGTGAGTTAATTTTTCTGATAAACTTGATTGAAATGGCCTTTTTCAGTTTCAGTATGAATGTTCGCTACCAACTGTCCCAACAAAAACAAAAACCATGTGGTTCAGCAATAAACCGAATACATCAAGCATGTTTCAAATTCTTGAAAAGTTCTCTAAACACGTACGTATTTTGATTCACTGAAAAGTATTATTATTGATAATTTATCAATCTTTTAAAGGGACTATCACACGAATTGATTCGTGACAAAATGCAAATGGGGACAACCATTTTCAATGCCAACCTTTTGCGAAAACTGAACGATCAATACGATTTTGGTTACAAGGGTTCGGCCGTTAGGGTTGAAAGGTATAGTTTAATTACCCTTGAACCTTGTGAAGAAATTGTTTGGTTCCGAATTTTGACCGCATAAATAATTACAGATCTGAATAAATTGAACAAAATTAAAATGTGTTTTATTTTTATTTTTGGAGCATAGTGAACAGCAAGCAGGCGACTGCATATCTAGAAGAGAAAATGTTCGTGGAATTGAGAAAGCTAGTGAAGTCGAAATAAAGCACCTTAGATTACAGATTTTAAACTCAGAAAAGAATGAAAGATGCTCGTGCAGTTGAAATGTTTCTTTACGCGATGTGAGGAAAATATGTTTTGAACTTAGAGAAGAATGAAGTTAAGTGATGTTTAGGTCATGACTGGATATTTTTGACCGAATATTCATGACTTGATATTTTCGAGTTGTTCATTCGAGACTGAATAAACGTCTACCATGTATGGGAATTTTTTTCGGAGTAGACATCGAGTTTGGGTTAATTGATTTGTGAAAACTAATGAACCGTTTAGGAGTAGTCGTGGCTGAATTTTGAGGCGCCGTTATAAGTGGCGTTCCCAAAGACAGTGATGGTGGATTTTTATCAGGACTAGAATCGTTGTCGACAGATAATTTTTCTGTTACAAGAGATTCAATTTCCATCAAAGAATTTTTTAATTCTCTAGCAGTTTTATCAAAGGTGTCTCGACTAGAACTTGAATCAATAGACGACTCAATTTCTAGTATAAGATCTGTTAGTGCTCTGACGTCAAAATCGATAACATTTTTGCAAATGTATTTGTCTGATAATTCTGGTTCGTCATAAAACTGCTGTGAATCATGCAACCATTCAAGCAAAAGTTTGTCCCGCGTGTCCTCTACTAAAATGTTTGGTGCTAAATGATATCTAGAAATACATTAAACTTGATCGGAAAAACTTTGATCGAAGTAAAAGTATTATGAACATTGTTTACCTTCAGCTGATTGCTCGACATCACTGACATCATGAACTTGGTCAAAACTGGCTGCATCTGTTGCTTTGTGGTTTCTCACAGTCTGTAAATCTTCTGAACCAATTGAATCACGATCAATTATTCTCATTTCTTCAGTTTGGCTTTAATAAAAGCATTAGTTCAAGTTCGAAAGCTATATTATACCTGATAAGGCTTGATTCCGATTCAATGATTGGTTTTGTGCGCTTCGAGCTGAATAAATACTTTAGTTCATATATATATATAACAGTATATATAAAAATTAATTAATTAAAGTATATATCTTATAAAACTTTAGCATATACATATATATACTATCGACTATATTTAGTTTCGAACCTTTCTTCATTTTCAGACTGTGAGTTTTGAGCAGACCATTTACGCTTCCAGGATAATTTTTGAATGTTTTGAGAAGGCGAAACTTCTGTTATTACTCTTTTGACCCGTTGCTTTGGTGACTGAGGAACTTTAAAATTTTCTGATTCAATATCAATATTCAAGTCATTGATTTCAGAATTTGAGGCATGTTCCTGAAAGCTATTGTGAGAAAAAAATCATTATTATTTGAAAAAATACTGACTTGTTCATATTCGGTCAAAAGATCGGTTTTAATTTCATCTTCGAATTTCACTGGCTCATGAAAAGAGACTATTTTTTTGAAATCGTCTGAATCGTATTTCAGATCCTTTGCAAGTGATTCGACGGAATTCATTTGACGTGATAGACTTCTCAAAAAAGTCTCTTCAATTACGTGCGACAAACTGTTTAACGATTTGAATTATTTAGTTTTTATATCGGGGGTACAAGATGAGACTGGTGCACTTGGTAGTGTTTACACATTCATATGATTACAATTGCTATGTAGTACACTTCGCAAATGCATTAGTCTCATCATGTACCCCCTATAAATGACGTAATATACAAGTTTTTGAATCAAAACGTTCCTCAGAGTTGTTCTGCGTCCCTCAATCGAACGAAGTGCGTCCGCGAATGCTCTTTCGAGTACACTTGAACTGTTTCCTATTCGCAAAATAATTTCAGCGCATAAGCAGAAGATATATCGGGCTCTATTGATCGCAAAAGTTGAAACACTTCCGGAAGTGTATTTTGTGTGGTAATCTGCTGCCATCATTCGATACAGTTTGCTATATTCAAGAAGGTTGAGCGATAATGGATGACTTTGATTCTCCTTCAAATATGTCATGAGTTTTCGATGAAATCGAGTCATGTCTCCGGAAGTAGGTTCACTGCAATAATCTTCCAATACTTGCAAATAAAATAATCTTTCGTCGGATGTCTCGCTTTCTGAATCAGAACTTTGGGTTTCATTGGTCTTTTTTTGCTTCTTTGTGAGTTCTAAATCTGCTTTTGTTATGAATTTGTCCATCATTGATTTAGCATGATCGCTTTGTGCGTTTTAAACCGGATTTTAGCAATCATTTTTTTCATGCGTAGGTTTTAAATCCCGAAAATTTTGAAAAATCTGATAAAACGATCCTTAGGTTCATTGGTGTTTGTTTAGGATCATTGAAATGGATATTTGAACAGAAATCTTCGATCAACTGCTTGACGGACAAGAGAAAAGTTCGTTTGTCAGTTAAGAATTGTTTATCAGTGTGTAGCATCATCACTTCAACTTTATTCACTGCCTCGTCCAATTCATTTTTCCAGCGTTGAAATTGCATATGCCTGTCTGGATAAATCAGGAAGAGTATAAGAACCGTATTATCATTCAATCGGGAAAAGACAGTTGACTTGGTTGAAAACCAGTTTCCATAGTGCGATCGAGGCTGTTTTTTTCTCAATTGATCAGTCATTGCATCTTGTCGTATCAGCATGAGCTTTCTTCCAACAAGATATTCGATTAGGACAATCAGTAAAACGCTGAATTTATAGTTTGAAATAATGAAGGATGCTAAGTTGAACTGGAATATATATGCTCACCATCTCCATGGGTCCTGAAGTGGTTGTCTGTCAACATCCTCTGAACACAAGCAATATTGAATCAATTGATTAAAAAGTGACCACCAACTGAGATTATTTATTTCAGCCATTTTTTCGTGCATAGTTATCATTTTTGAGTGTATCATCATAGATTCTTGCATCTGATACATGAAATTTCGATCAAATTCGAAATCTTCGCTATCAGGGCCCAAAATAAATGTTTTCAACTCGAGATTTTGATCAAGGCAAAATTGAATCAATTCTTCATATATATCAAAATAATTAAAACGGCTTGTATAAAATCGGAATTTGTTATCAGATGCCGCATTGTGTCTTATTGAGGTTTTAATTTCCATTTCAAAAAATAGTCGATTATAGTCGAAATTACAGAAATCGAAAAAACTCAAAGTTAAATCACTGCAACACAGATCTAATAAAAAAATATATTTTTATTTAAAAACCCGCGTAAGTTCCACCACAAGCTCTCTTGTCTTCAGCCAATCCACTCTTTTTTGATATTCCTCAGTTGACATTTCGTTTGCTGTTCCCTGTCGAAGACTCATTTGGAACAGCACCCGTTTTTCGGCGAATCGTTTGACTTCTTCGAGAGTCAAAATACGTGATTTCTTCTTCAGCTCTTTATTAAGTGATGTTTTTTCTTTTCCATCTTTGTGGTTTGTATTCGGTTTTATCCATAATTTTCTATACATTTCAAAATTTTTCTTGAAAAGTAATTGAGCATCAGAAGGCAAACACCAAGCTTAATTTTTTTTAAAACAAAAACACGTTTAATATTAAAAATACCTTCGCAATCATTTTGCGTTGCCATGGTCTCTATTTGCTTCAACAAACGTTTGAAAATATTTTGATGAGAATGAGAATTGCATATCGCAAGCATAAAATCAGCTATATGCTCGAATCCTTCAGCTTTCAAATATTTTCCGATGTTTCCAGCAATGGCAAAATCAGCAGTCAAAGAAGTTTGAAGTGAAAAATTCTCAAGTTCATTTTGTACAATGAATTTTCTTAATAATTCTGCGGTTTTAAGGTTTCCTTTTTCATTGTCAATGGAGTTGACGGAGATCATATCCATAAGTAAAGAGAATGATTGCTGATTTCCATCATGATCTATCCAACACAACCTTGTCAATATCCCAAGAGCGTCCCCTTTAAGAATCAAAAATATGTCAGTGAATAGATCAAATAATGTATAGGGGGGGTCCAGATGATATTGTACTTTTAAATACAAAGCGTTTCAGGCGAAACCGTACGAAATAAACTAAAGGGGCCAGATGAAAGTAAAATATCATCTGGACCCCCCCTATACACAAGATAATATAAGATTTAAATCTCTTCAAACCCTTATTTTCGACACATTCCTTGCCGTTTATAAAATTTCTTATGATCGACAAAAAGTTCCAAGAGAGCATTTAGTTTTTTTGTTGATAAAGCTTCTTTGATTAAATCAAATATAACCTGTAAAAATTGATAAGTTTTTAATTTTAAAAAATGATCGTACCTTTCGAAATGATTCAGTGATATTTTTCACATTTGAACCCATTTTACGATAATTTCCCAAATCTTGCACAAGTTTCTTCTTGCGACTCAAACTCAAATGAGGGCCTTTCTGCATCAAGTCGACCAAAAAACTTTGCCATAATTCATTTTCAAATATGTTATATGGAGAACCTGACTGAACGATGGCAATTGATGCTTTTTCTTGAAGACTTCTGGATAAATCCTTTTATAGGTTAATTTTCAATATAATGTCAAACCACGCTTTGTTACATTTTTATAACTTCAATCATTGCACTGATTTCTCGTTGCAATGACTCACGTTTTGATTAAATTGAATCAAATATATGAAATGGTAACCCTCCTTATCTTCATATTGAATTTGACCTTTTATTTTGTGTCGATGAGTATCAATATGTTCTTTTATATGTTTCATACCAAGAGACAGATTACCTCTCTTTGTATCTCTGCAAAAATTTGTTTTGTGAAGAACCCTGTAGAATTTTCCGTCGTAACTTTTTTCGTCTGGATTGATGCTGCAATTTATTCCACACATAACGATTCCTTCAAATACATATGTTAAAATGATCACATATAAGGAATCATAAATTTTTGAATTGCCGTCCGAAGAAATAACATATTTTGCATAAAAATGATGATCAAGATATTATTATTTTACCTGTGAATGGCATATTGCATTTACTTCGATCAAAGAGAGCGTAACCAAAATTTTCCGGAAACTCACTTTTACAGATTTCTTCCCAGTAAACTGGAAGTTCCCTTTGTTGAATTTTTGTGAATAAAATTTCAATCGGTACAAGGTACAGATGTCGATTATCAAAAAATGCTTCACAAATATCAGAACCAGTTTCTGAATGTGATTGATAGTCTGATAGACTGAATGACGGCCACATTTTTTCAAATTCTTTTGCTCTTTCAGTCGAAGATTTAACATTGCATTGCAATAAAGCAAAATTTACAGCTTCTGATCGATCAAGAATTTGTATAGTTTTTTTTCTTTCGCCAATAGTGAATTTAACCATTTTTGATTTAATTCTGATTTTGCAATTTTCAGGAGCCATTTGCTTTTCTTCTTCGTGTACAATAGGTTCAAATAAACTTTGAGATCCAATATTAGCGATCTGTGAATTTTGATCGTCACCCTGGGAATCATTCAATGCTTTGGTAGTTTCGATTGTTTTTTCTGTAGACTGAGCTGGGAGGCTTGATGATTTCGGCCATGGCAATGTAGATTCGGCCATTTTTTCTGAAGACTGAGCTGGCAGGCTTGATGATTTCGGCACCGGCAATGTAGATTCGGCTATTTTTTCTGTAGACTGAGCTGGAAAGCTTGATGATTTCGGTACCGGCAAGGAAGATTTGGCTATTTTTTCTGTAGACTGAGCTGGAAAGCTTGATGATTTCGGTACCGGCAAGGAAGATTTGGCTATTTTTTCTGGAGATTGGGTTGGCAGGCTCGACGATTTGATTTTTGATAATCTTGAGACAGCAATATTACGATCATTCGATTTCAATTGTGACAAATCAGGCTTTGGTTTTTGTTGAATGTCGGCCATATACTCATTTACAAGTTGATTTTCAGCGATTGGTTTATCAATAGATTCCAATGACGGACATTGGTTTTCATCATCCATCGACCTTTCGTGACTTGTTAAATCTATATCAAAACTGTCGAGTTCAATGTGCTCACAAGATGATACAGTTTCTTCTCTATCTACACTATGACGAAAGAATGAAACCTTTTCTTGCCGTATCTTCAGAGGACCGTTTACTTTTCCACCCTTGCCGAAACAAAAATATTCATTGTGTAATAACGAAGTGATATAGGGTTTGTCATTCCAAATTGCAATATATAATATATCCTTTATTGGGCAGTAGACCGGAAATTGATTTTCTTTTTCTTTTTGAAAACCAAGAATCCAACCCAAATCTTGAATAACGACCTTATCGTCATTGTTGGTACCAGTGAAAGCCAATTGATCCGACATTTTTGCAAAATTTTTAAGCATTGGATTCGATGACAACTTCTCTCGTCCAACTGCTTGAACCCATATATATTTCTGTTTGTAGCGTTCAATATAATCACTTTGAGTTTTTTCCTTCGAATCCATCTAGGGAATCACATATTTGAGTGACTCAACCGATCTTGAAATGGTACATTTAAGGGTAGTCCAGACCCAAGCCATTTTACTTTCGAAATCAATGTCGGAAAGAGTCGGATCCGACATAAAACGACTCTAAAATAGAAGGACGCCATCTTCAATCGATTTTGAATAGATCTAGAAATTCATCGTTTCAATTCAGAGTCGTTGTATGTCGGATCCGACTCTTTCCGACATTGATTTCGAAAGTAAAATGGCTTGGGTCTGGACTACCCTTAAGAGTTACGCATTTTCGTATGCATATGCAAATAATGTGTGATCCCCTATATTCTCAAAAATCCGTGAATCCTTTTTTTCGAATATTATGGAAAACTTTCCTTAAAGTTGATTTATTAGACTCGTCACAACTTAGATTCTGCGTTTTTACACAACAGAGAAACGATAATTTCATATTCAGCACTGATCTGAAGTTTTTATTCTCCAGAAAATCATTGTAAATCAAACGTTTTTGTTGTTTGGTTGTCCAATACTTATCATTTTTGTAAGATAAACGACGATTGATGTCAGCTGGTGACCAGTCAGGTTTTTTCGTCATCTTTGGGTCATTTTTAACTTTTGTCAAAAATGTATCGCAGTTATGATTCCTTTCAGCGAATCCAACCAATTCTATAAATTCAAAATAAGGCTTTAAAATAATTAAGGGCAGTCCAAATCAATGTCGAAAGGATTCGGATCCGACATAAAACGACTCTAAAATAGAATGACACCATCTTCAATCGATTTTGAATAGATCTAGAAATTCATCGTTTCAATTCAGAGTCGTTGTATGTCGGATCCGACTCTTTCCGAGATAGATTTCAAAAATAAAATAAATCGGGTATGAACAATCTTTAAACAAACAATCACCTCCTAGTTCCTTATCGCTTGCATATTTTTTGTTGACATCACTTTTTTTCTTTACCAAACGTTTTGTTTTTGTTGGATCTGTCGAATTTCTATGGTCGTTATCGGATTCATGAAGACTCTTCAACCGCTGGTGTAGCTGTCGTTCGCTCAAAACTTTATTTTTTGTTCGATCTTTTGGTTTTTCACTCATGCCGAATCGATTTCTAAAATATTAAGAATAAAATCTGACATAATCTGATTCAAATTTCAATCAAAATCTTAAAATCAATTCTGGTTCGAGAGTTTCGATATCAGAGATATAAAAAAGAAGTCAGTGAACAAAATATAGGGGGGTATCAGATGAGACTTTGTCACGTGGTCCAGAGTTGAACCATATCAAAGTGCTTCGGTTTCATATGATTTAACATGTAAAGTGGTGCCCTCTGATGTGGTTCAACCCTGGACCGTTCCACGGAAACAAAATCCATCAAAAAAATAAAATGGATTTTCAAAAATCAAAAAAAACAATCATTATGTACAATAATGTCACTTTTTTGATCAACATTATTTTCATAATGTTGACCGAAGCGTAGCGTGACCATTATTGTCATAGTGTCATGTTTTTTGAAAACTACTATAAAAATACGTGTGAAAAATGATTCCCATTATATCCGTAGTGTCACGTATATAATGGGAATCATTTTTCACATGTATTAATAAAGTTGTTTTCAAAAAACATGACACTATGACTCATGAATTTGACTGCTTTTTCCAACGTAACATACGCTCGGTGATTCACCAAAATAGAATTAATCGGTGTTGAAAAGTCACATTTCCGATCGAAGTCGAAAATATGACATTGTACAAGTTCAATGGGTGTTCGAGAAAGCGGTTCGTGTCCCAAAACTAGACGCCATCTGAACTGAGATTTAGTCATGCATCTCATACGGAAACCTATATAATTGTAAAATTATACCAAGAAAATAAAGTCGACTAGAGTCGAAGAAAAATGGACATCACAAATTGTCCTTATGAAATTCAAAAGCGGGTATTGGACAATCTTGAGCAAAAAGATCATGTTTCGATGCACAGAGTCTCAAAACCGTGGCAAGCAATGATTTGCCAGTATTTGAATGACAAGGTCGGCATCAAAGCAAAAGACTGGAAATGGTTCTGTAAACACGAACCTCAAATCTTTAAATGTTCAAAATGTTTGAACAAATGCCGTAATAAGGTCGATGTAAGAGGACTAGCCGAAGACTGGATCTGGTGGAAAAACTAAACTTGCTCAACCCTTTACTGCACGGACCAGCATAAGATAGACTTTTTGAAAACAAAGCGGTCATCCGTTATCCTAAATCTATTCTCAAAATAAAAAAAAACAAAATAAGTTTCGTTCCTTGAAAATTGACGGTTCTGAATTGAAGGTTTTGACTCAATCTAAATACCAAATAATAAATTTATGCACAAAAAGTTGGGTGTCACAAAAAAATGGGTTCAAAATATGCACAAAAAAATGGGTTCGTTCACAGTTTTATTTCAAAAATTTTTTATCTTTAAAAATTCAGTATCTTAGGGCAGTAGGACAGTAAAGAAAACCTCAAGTCGAAAAAAATACTAATTCATGTCGATCACGTTAATCGATTATTTTGAGCCAAGTTCTCGTCGACTGAAGATATTTCTTGTAGAATGGATAGGTTTTTACAGCTCAGTTATGGGTGGCGAAATGTTTAACGACACGATCTCCGCAAACAACAACTTTGTCTTCTTTGTAGCAACTATGTCCAGTGCATCGATATAGCTTTTTGCAAGTTGTACAGTAAATAAAACCTTAATTTAAGGGTAGTCCAGACCAAAGCCATTTAATTTTCGAAATCAATCTCGGAAGGAGTCGGATCTGACATAAAATGACTCAGAAATCAAACGATGAATTTTAAAATCGACTAAGAATCGATTGAAGATGGCGTCATTCTATTTCAGAGTCGTTCTACGTCGGATCCGAATCTTTCCGACATTGATTTCGAAAATTAAATGGCTTGGGTCTGGACTGCCCTAAATTTTGTAAAAGAAATATTTTTAAAATTATTTTATATCACCTGTGAAGCCATCTAGACGGTGATGAACAAAATAACCCAAAGAGCCTTCGACTTTGGTGTCAAGTTTAACAAACCGAGCCATTTCTTCTGGTTGTTTGAACGATACCATTGAATATGTGTTAGGAGAATCAATCACATCTGAAATCTGTAGACCATGGCATTGTCTCTGATCTGATCTATCATGAAGGTTCAAATGAGGTGATAATAATATGTGGAAATGCATTTTTTAACCTTCCTTACGAGAAATGATTCATCTTCTAACGGGAAAATTACATGCTTTCCATCTGTCATTTTGAAAAAAACTTTCTGTAGTTTAGGTTTTCGCTCCATGTCACCAGGTCTAAAATATTCTTGTTACGAATTTTTTATGTGAATTATCAACTCATTGTTGACTTGAAACTGTGAAAAGGAAAAAGGCAGTGATTTCAATAGAAGAGGTAGTTTTAAGTATGATTTTTGATCGGCATTTTGTGATCTATTTTTTGGAGCATTTTTTTAATTCCATCAGTATTTCGTCATCATACTCGTCAGCGAAATCATCTTCTGACTTATTTTCTTGGTCCAATGTCGGTTTTATGTCTTTTCCAGAATAAACAAATAAATACGCGAACTGATAGTCCATTATCTACAAAAATCATCACACAATGATAAATTCGTTTTTTTGTTTATTTTATGCCCGAATTTTCTTTGTTTTGAACATTCAAGTCTGTTTCTGACCCATCTGCGTCATTTTGTCTGTCATTTTGGCTAGATGGTTGGGTTGGACTGTGATTGAAATCAAGATGTTTTTAGTATAAATTTTACTTTATAAACTACTATATATAATTTTACTGTGAAAATAAATTTCAAATTACAATCCTGTTAAACCACGCTTCTAGTTCATTGGAGACCATTTCATCCACGAGGTCTTTCTCGGAATGATCAAATACAAATGTTATGTAACATAACGTATTTCGAATTCGGCCATAAAAGGACGATTCTCATGAGTCTGTTCATCCCTTTACTGATGAGTTTTTTTCAATGCCAGTCAATAAATCATTTGCTTTTTCCACGCTTTTGAATTCAACACCAATGGCCTGACCTGACCTGGCTGAGAAAAAATAACGGTCAGCTTGACCTGCTTGCATGTCTTTGAATTTGATTATTTCACACTGAACGAGTTGATGTCTGACTGGAGTGATCCAATGATCAGTAGTCTGAACAGACTGATCATGAAATTTAGTATTTTTGACAAATTTCAGCTGTTTTTTTTTGTCTTTAATTTCATGAATAAACTGTTTCCAAAAAATATCGAGACACTTAGATATCAAATAAATCAAATTTTGTTATTATGATTTCCTTTTTTGGGTAGTTCTCGAATAAATGTTACATCATTTTGTGACATTTTCAAAGTTTCACTGTTCTAAATTTTATAATATAAATTTTAACTGAAAAGTGAATCTTAAATTAAAAATTCATTTTATTTTTGTCGAGCAAATAATGAGCGGAGAAATATTGGATATACCGATGTTTACGGAAATAATAAGGTTTGCATCGGTAGTCGAAAGTAAAGTCAATATAGAGTCAAAACTAAGAGTAGTCCAGACCAAAACCATTTTATTTTCGAAATCAATGTCGGAATGATTCGGATCCGACATAGAACGAATCTGAACTAGAATGACGCCATCTTCAATCGATTTTGAGTCGATCTAGAAAGTCATCTTTCCATTTCAGAGTCGTTGTATGTCGGATCCGACTCTTTTTGAGATTGGTGTCAAAAATAAAATGACTTGGGTCTGAACTACCCATAAGTCAAAATAGACGGTGAAAATAAAGTTGAAGAACACTAAGTTTGTTTTGAAAATAAGGCAGCGATAGAACTTTGAAATAGAAGAATAAAATTATTCTTCTAGATTGTCATCTTCCGGCTCAGTTGACCAGGCGTCTTCATTCGATACAATCTTCTCTTCATCTTGGCTCTCCGGATCTTGAATTTCATCCAAAACTGACCGTTCGTTTGAGTTGAAGTGATGAACACATGGTAAGCTTGGAAGTCGCCCATTTAGAAATTGTTTTTTCCAGTCTCTTTGAAAATGTTAATTCCATTTTTTCTAAGATCACTGAAAGAAAAACGATCAACTTTCCTTAGATCCTCATTAATACGGACGGTACCGTCCGGTTGAATTAAGATTGACATTTCATTCGCATAATTTGTTTTCGCTTGTACAACTATTCTAGGGCTAAGCGTTGATTGTTGTAAAATCAATGATTTTTGCTATCAACCAATCCTGTACCCCAATATAAATAAACACTTTTGTCCTTTGCAACGTCTTCCAAGATTGTTTTCAGCTTTGGCATTCTGAATAAGACCGAGGGCTTTTGAATAGAGAGCGTCTCATAAAGCATGAACAAACATTTGTATATATTATTGTCTTCGTGGTCAATCCACCAATTCCGTATGAAACCAAGAATTGAATCAATCAACCTTGGATATACAGTTTTAGTCGAAAAACGATCTATACGTTAGCTGCAAATTGATCCTTACCATTTATTATCTTCTTGCCTATCCCCGGCCATATGCATCTTGTACCAAATTTGAGACGGAATTCGAATCAATAATTCCAATGAAATCTTTTTCTGATTTGAAATAACATGGTTGATTTCGTCATCAATTTTGACTACCAGCTCGCTGACCTCATTCAGGGTATTTGGAGGAGATAAGATCAAGCCAGCTTTTCGTTTTTTTTCTATTCCTAAAATTTAGTTAGTGGTCTAGGACGCTACAAATTATTACTACCTATATCATACTCCAGTTTTGGATTGATTTTCACAATTTTTTGCCACATCGCATGTCTCGTTAGACATCTTTCATTATTGCATCTATCATCATCACAACGTTCGATCTTACATATTGCCATGTTTCTAAAAAAATCAACGATTAAGATTTGTTTAATAAAACAATGGGTTTTGCACGACAATTTTTTTATTCAGAGCATAAAGATTCGGAGAAGGGAATGGAGGGTGGAATTGAAAGTTTTCATTTGTTTACCAGTAAGTTCGGAAACTAGAAAAGAGAGGGCAAGTGCATTTTTTGACTCGGTTGAGAGAATTTTCGAGTTCCATCCTTCTATAATTTCAAAATTTATTCTTTCTTTTTCAATCTCAGAATTGTTGACATATTCGTATCGTAAACGCGCTGCAATCATTGATTTTGCCATTGCTGCCGAGTTCCCAGCTTCGTCTAAAAACCATATAATGACAGATTTGTATAAACGATATATTTAATTCTTTTTTAAATTAATAAAAATTTCACTCACCCCAACTGGTACAATTCCAACTTTTGGTTTCTTTTTTGTGCTCAACCGTACATAATTCTTTCAAAATGAAAACGGGTTCGAAATCATGACAAAAGTCATAATTGAAATCGTTCTCAAAACCGTATACGATCGCGTCACAAAAAAAATTGTCATGATTTCGATCCCTGGTATGAAAATCTTTCGATCTGCTTCGATAAGTTCATCAGAATTCGGAATGTCGTAATAAAGTAAACCAGTCGTCCATTCCAGTGAGCAAATAGCTATAAAGGGTTCAAATAATTTCAAAAACAAATTTTGAAGTAACCTGTTCAACCCTTTCCTGAGCAAATTTTTTCATATATATTAGAATCAATCCTTTTGGTGATAAATGATCGAAATTCTTCTGCCGATAAAACCGTATCTGCGAATTTTACTGGGTAATATATATTTTCTAAAATTTCAAAATTACCAGTCTCTAACGGTAAGTGTTCAAATACCTAAGATGACGCGATCGATTATTAATTGTGGAACTCGATTTTCATAATTTTTCTGCATTGTTTGCTCTTCGAGCAATTTTTTTTCAAGATTCATCCTCTCGAGGATACAAGATCCGGTCTAAAATACAATTTTCACTCATTTGAGCCGTAAAAAGTCCATAGAATACATAAATTATGTGTAAATGGTGTTTAAATGACAGTCGATGACCAAGTGCCATAAATCTACTAAAATGAAACCCCACTCTTTAAACACGTACATTCTGAGAAGCCAAAAGTTTCTCTAATCGAAGCATCTCCCAGCCGAATTTTTGGCTTGGAAAAATGGCCAAGGAAAATTTTTTTGGGTTTTCAATATTCTCTATATTTATGTTTTTTTCGAGGCCAAAAAATTGTCGTAATGGGATAAGTGTTATCATAATTTCCTCTTTGTCATCCATTTTATCATATAATGGATAATTAAAATTTGAACCCATTTCGTTTCTCTGATTATAAGAATTATTTTTGCGTGGTTCTTTTTTAAATATTGCGCAAAATGGTGACTCATTGGTCGAATGACATAAGTGAAATGACATCAAAGGGAAAATTATTTTCCAAATTAGTCGAAATTTATTCGACTAATAATTATAGAGACTTTCAGAAACGAACCTTCGACTAGTCGAAGATGATTAGTCGTCGACTATAGTCGTCGACTAATTTTAGTCATAATTAGCCCCATTTGAAATAATAACAAATTCTCCACTGTCGACTAAGTCGAATCGACTAAGTCGAAACTTTTTTTCGGAAATTCTGGGAATTTCT
>SCLD01130482.1:0-55519 GCA_004367895.1 Oikopleura longicauda
CCAGTTGGCTCTGATGGACGATCCATAACGATGACATTCATCTTTAAGGTCTTTTCACCAACAGAGTTGATGGCCTTGGCCATGTAAATGCCTGCGTAAGAGCGTTGAGCTTCCATAATGTTTAAGACAGCAACAAGACCATCTTCAGTCTTTTCGACAACACTGTTAATCTTGGTAGATTCAGCCAATGGTTCACCGGCTTCGTCACACCACTTCACAGTTGGTGCTGGGATACCAGTGACTGGAAGTTTGATTTGAATATCATCTTCGAGTTTGACGTAAACAGTGTTCTTGTAGTATGCACGTGCGTCGACATGTGGTTCATAAGTTACCAATTTGATTGTGACAGAGTTTGTGTCACGTGGATCACCTTGACCAATTTCGTTTTTAGCACGGATTCTGTAGAAGAATGATGCACCGGTTGGAAGTTTTGCCAATGTCAATGAGTTGACATTACCCTTGACTTCTTTGGTCAATGACCAAACATCAAAGCCCTTCTTACGTTCTTCAATGATGTATGATGAGATTGGGCAACCACCATCGTACATTGGTTTGGTCCAGTTGAGTGTGCATGAGTCATCAGTGATATCAGTGACAGTGATGTAGTCGATCATGCCTGGGCATTCAGAAGCGCGAACAGCGTTCTTGATCTCAGCACCAGCACCAATACCGAATTCGTTGATAGCTCTGACTTGGAAGAAGTAGGCGACACCTTCTCTGAGGCCAGTTACCTTAAAGAGAGTAGTTTCAAGGTTTTCCACAACAGTGTGCCATGCTTTTTGAGTTGCTTCTCTCTTCTCGACAACATATCCAGTGATGTTTGAACCACCATCAATGGTTGGTAAGTCCCATGAAAGTGCAGCAAAGTCACTTCGTACTTCATTGACAGTGAAGTTAGCTGGTGGGCCGGGGGTATCTTGGACACGGACAGTGAATGACAAATTCTTTTCACCGCCAGCATTGTCAGCAACCAAACTGTAGCGACCGAGATCGTCACGAGTAGCAGCTGGAATGATCAATGTAGCAACATTATTGCTGTAATCAGCAATTGCAATTGGGTTGACGGTGTTATCACCACCTTCCTTGGTCCAGTTAATGGTTGGAAGTGGTCTACCCTTGACGACAGCCTTCAAAGTCAACTTGTGGCCAGATTTGATGGTGACGTATTGACCAACTTCAGCATCAACAGTAATTTCTGGAGCAATAAGTACGTCATGTGGGACAGCTGGGTCCTTCAATTCAGTAATTGCGCCAAGACCAGATGGATTGATAGCTCTGCATCTGACTCTGTATTCACGTTCAGCTTCGAGACCAGTAACAACAAAACCAGTTGTAGTGATACCGTTTGCTGGAGTGACTGTCTGCCAGATTTCTTCACCGTCTTCAGTTTCGTTACCAGCAGCCAAGATTTCAACTTGATAGGCTTGAATATCAGCACCTCCATCATAGATTGGAGCACCCCAAGAGAGTGTAATCGATGATCTTGTGCAATCAGCAGCCTTGAATGATCTAACTTCACCAGCTGGGTAGACTGGATCCTTGATCATAACCAAGTCAGAGGCTGGTGATGGTTCACCAAAACCTTCGTTATTTTCAGCAGATACTCTGAATTCATATTCGTTGCCTTCAATGAGACCAGTGATCTTCAATCTAGTTTCAGTGCATGGCTTGATATGAGCTCTGTACCATCTTGGGGATTGTTTTTCTCTCTTTTCAATCAAGAATGAAACAATTTGGTTACCACCATCGCTCTTTGGTCTTCCGAAAAGGACAACTGCAGAGTTCTTGGTGACTTGAGTGACTTCTGGCTTAGTGCATGGGCCAGGGCAAGTGTATGGGTTGCGCATTGTAACGGCTTCAGTTTCAACTGGATCACCCAAACCGAATCTGTTTTCAGCACGGACACGGAAGATGTATTCGTTACCCTTGATTAAGTGATCACACTTGATGTAATAAGATGTAACATTGGATGCAACTTGCGACCATGTGACACGTGAGGTTTCTCTCTTTTCGATGAGATAACCTTGGATTTCACCATTGCCATCTTCAGTTGGTTTCTCCCATGAGAGTTCGCATCTTGAAGCTGACTTGATCTTGTATTTGACGTTCTGGCATTCACCTGGTTTGTCTAAGACCTTAACTTGAACTTCCATCTTGCGTTCACCAGCATCGTTGGTTGCCAACAAGGTGTACATACCAGTATCACGTCTATTGGTACCATCAATCTTCAAACTGCAAGAAGTGTTGGAGTGAGCAAGGATGACTCTGTTTGATGCGTACATATCAACATTATCCTTTCTCCACTGAATTCTTGGTGGTGGTCTTCCCATTGCTTCGGCCTTAATGATCAATGGATCACCAGCCTTGATGATTTGAATATCTCTGTAGCATTCTTCGTATTCAATGTCTGGAGATTCAAGCATATCCTTGACAGCAACTTCAGAAGTTGGTTCAGATGCTCTTGAAACGGTGTTGATAGCGTTCTTGGCGACAACACGGAGGAATACACTGTCACCTTCTTTAAGGCCATCGACCTTGTAGAAGCAGTCGGAAACATTACCGAAGTTGACTCTGGTAAATCTTCCGGTGGCGGAATCAGACTTTTCAATATTGTAACCAGTGATTTTGGAACCACCATCATAAGCTGGCTTCTTCCATCTAATGGTGACAGAAGATTTAGTTACGTTGATAACTTCAACTTCAGTTGGTGGATCAACTGGATCACGGCAACAAATGCCTTCCAATGGCTTGGAAGCACGTGATGTACCGGCTTGATTTTGAGCATATACTCTGAATGAGTAGGAGATGCCTTGGTCAAGACCAGTGATACGGAATTCACGGTCAACACAGGTAATCTTGTTAGCCTTTGACCACAAGAGGGAGTTTCGTGATTTGAATTCAACGTGGTAACCGGTAATCTTAGAGCCACCATTGTTTGCTGGTTCGTTCCAGGCCAAGATAACAGATTCTTTAGTGATATACTTGGCATATGGATCAGCTGGTGGATATGGAACCTTGAATGGATACTTGACAACAACAGAGTCGCCAGAGCACCATCCAGACTTGCCGAATCTGTTTTCAGCACGGACACGGAAAACATATTCAACATTGGTTGACAATTTGGTGACCTTGACAGATGTACGGGCCAATGTGGATGAGACAGTGGTCCAGACAGTAGATGTAGCATCACGCTTTTCTAAGATGTAGTTGGAGACAGCAACACCACCAGTGTATGATGGGGCATCCCACTTCATAGCGACTGAAGATGAGGTTACATCTTCATAGATAAGATTCTTTGGATTAGCTGGTTTGTCATAAACAACAACTTCAACTGGGATGACCTTCTTGCCAGCTCGGTTGGTCAAGACAATAGAGTATTGACCAGCATCATCGACGAGACATTCGCGGATGTGAAGAAGGGCAAATTCCTTGTTCACAACTTCAGAGTTGAGTCTTGAAGTTTCACGAAGTGGTTCACCATTCTTGAGCCATTTAACCTCTGGGAATGGTTTACCATTAATTCTGCTGGCGTGAATATCGGTTTCAATTTCACCAAAGAAGGCCAAAGATGAAACACCTTGCTTGTCAACATCTGGCAATTCAAGAGCTTCTTTGACGCAAACTGGTTCAGGAATTTCACGTGGGAATCCAAGGCCATTTTCGTTGATAGCTTTGACTCTGATGTTATATTCTTTACCAGTAACCAATTTGTTTAATTGAATTTTCATCTCCTTGACAGGTTCGGCAGTCTTCCAAGCAGTATCATTACCAATGATCATTTTGTATTCAACTTGATAGGCAGTTACCTTAGCGCCACCATCTGATTCAGCCTTGCTCCATTCAAGAGTGACTGAGTCATCTGTGACTGCCTTGATGGCAACTCGTCCAACTGGACCAGCAGTTTCAGAAGCTCTGAAGCCTTCAGTGGTATCACATGGCAAACCTTCGCCATATTCATTGACACCTCTGACTCGGAAGAAGTAGATTAATCCTTGGATCAATCCACCAACTCTGTATGAAAGTCTGGAGCAGTTATTTGAAACAGTCTTCCATGATTTTTTGGTTGATTCCTTAATTTCAATCTGATAGAATGAAATAACTGAACCACCGTCGTTTTCTGGGGCTTCCCATTCGAGAGTGGCAGAATCAACAGTTTTTTCCTTGATGCCCAAATTAAGTGGAGCAGATGGTGTATCTTGGATGGCAACATTAATGGTGACATCTTCAGAACCAGCTTGGTTGGCAATTGAAAGAGTGTAAGCACCGGAATCGTTTCTGGTTGACTTTTCAATTTCAAGTTTGCATTTACCATCGGCATATTCTGTGAAGGCACGTTCTGGAAGTGGCATATTGTTCTTCTTCCATGAGACTGTTGGCATTGGATTACCAGCAAGTCTACCACAGATTCTCAAGGTCATACCTGCCTTGACCTTCAAGTTTTGCTTCAATGAGCAGTCAACTTCAACAGTTGGTTCAACGTAAAGGACATGTGGTTTGTATGGCTCATCAACAAGTTTGCCTTCAGAGACTGCTTGTTTATTGTAAGCAGCAACCTTGAGTTTATATTCCTTGTGTTCGGAAAGACCTGGAAGAGTGTATTCAGAATCAGCTGATCTGAGAATGATTTGAATCCATTCTTCTTCTTCCTCGTTATCTTGAACTTCGCAATATTCAACATTGTAACCAATAATTTCGGAACCACCATCGTAGTTTGGTTTGACCCAATCGAGAGTGATTGAAGTATTGGTGGAGTTGGTAACAGACACCACTGGTGGTGCTGATGGGGCATAAATTGGATTGGTCATTTCATAGTATGGTGAAGAGTCTGAGTATTCAGAAAGACCGGCTGCGTTTTCAGCTGCGACTCTGAATTCATAAAGTCTGCCCATTTGGAGACCTGAAACTCTGGTTCTACATTCAGCAACTCTCTTCTTTTGTGCTCTGACCCATCTGGAACCATCCTTGTCTCTCTTTTCAAGAATGTAATTGTCGATTTCGGCACCACCAGTAGACATTGGACGAGTCCATGTAACAGTGCATGAGCCATCAACAATATTAGAGACTTCTGGGTGGCCTGGCTTGGAAGCAACATCGAATGGATTCTTAGCCTTGGCTGGTTTACATTCGACAGTTTCACCCTTGCCATATTTATTGACACCGGCGACACGGAAGATATATTCGTTACCTTCAAACAAGTTTTGAACCTTGTATGAAGTGCCAGTGACCTCAGAAGCAACTAAAGTCCATGCAAGATGAGAAGTTTCTCTCTTTTCAATGGAGTATGATGAGATTTCAGCACCACCATTGTCAACTGGAGTGTTCCAGGAGAGTCTCATGGTGGTCTTGTTAAGAGTGGTGCATTTGACAGCATCAGTTGGACCTGGCTTGGACAAGACACGGATTTTGATTTCAGCAGTCTTGACACCACCAATGTTCTTGGCTTCAACGGTATAAACACCAGTCTCGTGTCTAGAGGCTTCCTTGACCAAAACCCAGGATTCACGTGGTTCAGTGCTTGTTCGGACATTCTTGGTTTCAACCAAATCACGTCCGTCTCTCTTCCAGCGAATTTCTGGATGTGGAGTACCAACAGTGTGGACCATGAATTTAAGTTCATCACCAGCCTTGACGGTAACAGTATCTTGATACTTGGCATCAACAAGAATTTCTGGAATGACGACTTCATCCTTTGGTGTGCATGGTTCTGAAGCTTCAGATGGTTCAGAGAAGGTATTAGCAGCATTCTTGGCAATAACGCGGAATCTGTATTCATCACCTTCATTCAATCCAGTAACCTTGTATTCAGTTTCCAAGACATTGGAGAAGTTGCACTTCATCCATCTGTTCTTGTTGGATTCTTCTTCGCGTTCAATAATGTATCCAGTGATCTTGGCACCACCATCATATTCTGGCTTAGCCCACTTGATCAAAGCAAAGTTGCGTCCAAGTTCAATAACTTCTGGTTGTCCACATCGGTCGCAAGCGTCCTTAGTGTGGATACCTTCAGATACTTGAGATGGCTTTGATTTGCCAGCTCTATTTTCAGCTTGGACACGGAATTCATAAATGACACCATCGGAAAGGTTTCCAACGCGGGCGCTGGTTCCCTTAATGGCACCACGAATGGCTTCTTGCCAGATCAAAGCAGTTCGCTCCTTCTTTTGTAGGTAGTAAGCGAAGATCTTGTCACCACCATTGTTAACTGGTTCGTTCCATTTAAGATCGACCCAGTTGCGAGAGACAGCGACAGCCTCTGGTGGAGATGGTGAAGATGATTCCTTGAATGACCATTGGGCCTTCATCTGTGATGAAACAAGTGGTTCAGATCTACCGAATCTATTTTCAGCGAAAATTCTGAACTTGTATTCAACACCTGGTGAAAGGTTTTTGACCTTGAGGACAGATCTAACGACAGTACCGGCAACTTCGGTCCAGACATCAGATTCGGCTTCACGCTTTTGAACGATATAATTGTTGACTTGAGCACCACCATCTTCAGCTGGCATTGACCAGGAGATAGTAGTAGAGTCAGTGGTAGTGTCTGAGAAGACAGCTGGTCCAACTGGTGGTGATGGTCTGTCCAAAACGATAAATCGAACCTTGGTTTGTTTCTCACCTCCGGAATTTTTCAAAGTCACAATAAAGTCAGCGGCATCTGATCTGACGCATTCCTTGATGTAAAGACGAGTTGAACACTTGCCATCATCGTGTTTGATGAATTCAGTGTTAGCTCTTTGAGTTTCTCTCCATGTGCCTTCAGTATTCTGCCACTTCACAATTGGTGCTGGTTTACCAATAACTGGAAGAGTCAAGAATACGTCTTCACCAGCCTTGACGGTGTATGAAGACATGTATAATGCTTTGGTATCCAATTCTGGTGCGATGATCTCGTCAATAGCGACGGCAGAGAGTCTGGTCTCAGTAGCATCAGATGCTCCAATGGCATTAACAGCACGGACACGGAAAACATATCCAGCCTTTTCCGAAAGATCGCGGCAAGTATAAGTCATCTTGGTAGTAGTACCCTGCTTAATCCAGGTTTCTGCACCAACAACAGACTTTGCCATTTCAACAATGTAGCCACTGATTGGAGAACCACCATCAGAGTGTGGTTTGGTCCAAGCAATAGTACCAGTGTTCTTAGTCATTTCAACAACGTCGATGGAGAGTGGTTGTTCTGGCTTAGAAGCAATGATAACTGGCTCAGCGTTGATGCCTTCACGTCCATTGCCATACTTGTTGACGGCAGTGACACGGAAGAAGTATGATTCACCAGTGATGAGACCCTTAATAACGATTGAATCACGTTCACAGTTTTCAGAGACTGTCATATAAGCTTTCTTAGAGGCAGTTCTCTTTTCAACAATGTAGTGAGTGATATTAGCACAACCATCATTGGCTGGAGCATCCCAAGTAATCTTGACTTCTTGGCCTTGCACTTCACCAGCAGTGACATTCTGTGGAGCAGATGGTGCATCCATAACACGAACGTTGATTGCACCTTCTTTCTGTCCAGAGCTTGACTCAAGCAAAAATTCGTATCTGCCAGTATCAAGAACAGTAGAATTTTCAATCATGAGCATAGCGTAGTTTTTAACGGTTTCAGTCAAAGCGAGTTCGTTGATCTCGCCTTCGGACTTAGTCCACTTGATAGTTGGCAATGGTTTACCCTTCAACTTCAAGCCCATGCGAATAGTTTGTCCGGCACGGATCATCATAACGCGTTGGCATTCAGTATCAAGTTCAAAGCCTGGTTCTTCAACAATATCTTCTGGGAGAACCCAGCCGCAATCAACGGAGGCATCAGAAGCACCGACGTCGTTGGAGGCAATAACACGGAAGTTGACTTCCTGGTTGGCTTCCTTCAAACCGGTGATTGTGAATTCAGTATCGGCGATTGGAAGAGCGGTTACTGACTTCCATTCGACTTCTTGTGCAGTAGTTTGTTGAGCCATTTCAAGAGTGTAGTTCTTGATTGGTGCGCCACCATCATGGATTGGCTTGGCCCATCGGAGTGAGACAGAGTTTTCAGTTGTGTTGACAACCTTTGGAACACCTGGCTTAGATGGTGGGTAAAGTGGATCAGATGCAATGAAGTATTCAGAAGCATCAGACATTTCACCGATTCCAGCCTTATTGATAGCAGCAACACGGAATTCGTATTCGTTGCCTTGTTGAAGGCCTGGAACACGGAGTCTACATTCATTAACTGGAGCCTTGCAAGCACGGACCCAGTTGATGTTTTTCTTGTTGCGTCTTTCGACTTGATACCCAGTGATTGTTGAGTCGCCATCATGGGCTGGTCTGTCCCAGATGACAGTGATAGAATCGGCGGTTGTACCAGCACTCTTTGGCTTGCCTGGAGCACGTGGAACAGTAAATTGATTACGGATAATTACAGCTTCAGTTTCACGTGGGTCACCGACACCATATTTGTTAGCTGGGAGAACACGGAAGAGATATTGATTGTCCTTGATCAATCTCTTGATGGTGCAGCTGGTTTGTCTGCAGTCATCATCGACTGTGGTCCAGATAAGTCTAGAGGTTTCTCTTTTCTCAACGACATATCTCTGGATTTCGCTGCCACCAGTTTCCTTTGGTGGTTGCCATTGAAGACGAACACGTTCTTCAGTGATACCATAGATCTCGACAGCATCAACTGCTCCTGGCTTATCAAGAACGTTTACCTTGCATGTGATCTGTTTGGTTCCATAGTGGTTAGACACAGAAACAGTGTATTCACCAGCATGCTTGAGTTTGGCATCCTTGATCAAGAGTTCAGAAGTTGTGTGAGTGTTGTTAACCTTGATAAAGTCATTGACTTTGATGTCATGATTACCATGCATCCAGGTGACCTTTGGTGTTGGTTTACCAGACATCTTTGCGGTTAGAAGAAGATCTTGGCCGTGTCTGATGGTAATTCCATCCTTCAAGGTTTGATCGAAGTCAACTTCAGCTGGAATGTACAATTCCTTGACTTCAATATCAGTAACAGATTCAGATGGCTTGGAGATACCACCAGCTGAGTTCTTGGCAATAACTCTGAAGTCATAAGTGCAACCATCAATGAGTTCAGTGATAGTGTACATAAGTTCTTGAACAGAAGTGTAGTTAGCCTTCTGCCAGATCTTGCCTGGGTGCTTTCTGTATTCGATATCGTATCCAGAAAGTCTATGACCACCAGTATATTTTGGTTGACCATATGATACAGTGACTTCACCAGTTGAGATGTCTTCAACCTTCAAGTCAGTTGGTGGATCACATGGATCAAGAGCAATTGCTGTCCATGTTGGTTCAGATGGCTCAGATTGACCTGCAATGTTGCAGGCACGAGCACGGAATTGATATTCAAGACCTTCGATCAAACCACCGACGCGGCATTCACTTGATCTAGCATCGCCACCAGTCTTCCAGTATTGAGAGTTTCGTTCTCTGTATTCAACAATGTAAGAGGTAACACGAGCGCCACCAGTCTTTCGTGGTGGTTCGTATTCGACAGTCATTGATTCCTTATGGACTTCAATAATCTTGACATTTTCTGGTGGTGATGGGACGTTGTATGGGTATTTGGCCAAAGCTGGTTGAGTAGAAACTGGTGGTGAAAGACCAACTCTGTTCTCAGCCATAACTCTGAAAGTATATTCCAAACCAGTGATAAGAGATGGAATACGGCAATTTGTTCTTGAAATAGAGTTTGAAACCATAGCCCAGTTGCAGGTATCATTTTCTCTCTTTTCGACAGTGTAGCCAGAAATATCTGAGCCACCAGTATCTTTTGGTGGGAGCCAATGAAGTGTGGCATAGTCAGCTGTAATCTCGCATAATTCAAGTTTTTCAACTGAACCAGGTCTGCCCATAACAATAACGTTAAGCTTGACTGATTTCTCACCAGCAGCATTGGAGGCAACAACTGTGTAGAGACCAGCATCTTCCTTTGCAACATTCTTGTTAATGTACATTGAAGTGAAAGTTGTGTTATCAACTTCAACTCTAGAGTCTTCTTTGATAGTAACATCAACTTCGTCTTCACGCTTCTTCCATCTGATTTGTGGTTTTGGTTTACCTTGGAATGGAATTTTGATCTTCTTAGAAGTACCTTCGCGCAAGTAAACGTTCAAATCTGGATAATCAGAAGTGTTCAATGTTGGCATTTCAGTTGGATCACGGCCGGCAATAACCTTTTCTCTTGGTTCACCCAAACCGGAATCGTTAGTTGCGGTAACACGGACAATGTATTCAACACCTTCTTCCATGCCCATAACTTTGTATGTGCAGTTCTTTTGAGTTGAAAGTTCAACCCATTTCTCCTTCTTAGCATCGAAGTCTTCCTTCAAGCACCAATCAACAATATAGTTGGTGATTCGTGAACCACCATCGACAAGTGGCTTGGCCCAGACTAAGTTGGCGTGGGTCTTAGAGAAATCGGCGACTTCAAACTTGTTAACTGGTCCTGGTGCCATGCAGACCTTGACTGGACCAATATCAGTTGGAGCACCAACACCATATTCGTTTTCACCACGAACACGGAAGTGATACATTTTACCAGTTTCCAAACCAGTAGCATTGATTGAACATTTTGGACAATCAGTTGAAATGGTTGACCAGGCTTTTCTGCCTGACAAGCGGCGTTCAACAACGTAGTTGTTAACGGCTGCACCACCATCAATTGCTGGAATGGACCATGTAAGTTGAACAGTTGATTCCTTGACATCCTTGACGGCGAATTCGGTTGGTGGACCAGGTGAATCAAGGACACGAACGGTAATGGTTGCTTGTTTAGAACCGGCAGAGTTCTCAAGAGCCATAACGTATTTGCCAGTATCGTCTCTGGTACATTCGCTGATGATCAAAGAACTGTCCCAGTCAGATTGTTTAATTTCAGCTCTGTTGAGAGCAATTTCGCCATCCAACTTTTTCCATGCAACAGTTGGTGATGGACGAGCAGAAATCTTGGCGTACATTCTGATTGGTGCACCGGCTCGAACCATAAGAGTTCTCTGGCATGATGCATCCAATTCAATTTCTGGGTGTTCGATAATATCTTCTGGAATGACTGGTTCCTCAATATCAGCTGGTTCTGATTCACCGTTTTGATTTTGAGCAGTGATTCTGAATCTGTATTCACGACCAGACATAAGTGCAGTAACATTGTAAGCAGTAGCTCTGGAGACACCACATCTAGTGAAGACCTCTGGATCTTCTGGCTTGGCAATGTAAATGCAATATTGAGTGATTTCCATGCCACCATCATATGCTGGCTTGCCCCACTTGAGCATGACAGATGACTTGGTCATGTCATCAACCTTGGGGAAGGCTGGTTGTGCTGGTGGATAAGTTGGATCAACTGCTACAACAGATCTTGATGGTGGTGATGGGTCACCAACACCAGCTTGATTTTCAGCCAATACTCTGAATTCGTATTCGGTCTTTTCTGAGAGACCACCGACCTTGTGGGTTCTGTCAAGGATAGCTCTTCGGTTAACCTTGGACCATTGAACATTCTTTGTTTCTCTCTTTTCCAAATAATAGCCAGTGATAGCCTTTCCACCATCGTCTTGTGGAACCTTCCATGAGACGGTGATAGAGGTTGAAGTGGCATTTTGAATCATTGGTGGTGGGCATGCCTTTGGTGCAGTGAATGGATTCTTGGCAACGACTGCTTCAGATGTTTTTGCTGCACCAATACCGAATTTGTTTTCAGCAGAAACGCGGAAGACGTATTCGTGATTGGCAATAAGTTTTGGAACAGTGAAGTCAGTTCCCATAACAGATGAAGATACAACAACCCAAGTTGGTCTTGAAGTTTCTCTTTTTTCAAGAACATAGTTACCGATTGAGGCACCACCATCAAGAACTGGGGCTTCCCAGGCGAGGTTGAGTTTGTTGGCGAAGACCTTTGAGATCTTGATGTTTTCTGGTGGACCTGGTTTGTCCATAACAACAACCTTGATCTTCTGAACTTTTTCGCCTGAAGTGTTCTTGGCACTGATGACGTAATCACCAGCGTTGTTTCTGTTAGCATTTTTGATAGTAACAATTGATCTGTTAGCATATGTGTTGATGGTTTGTGATTCACCGAAGGCGCGGAATGGCTCTTCACCCTTCATCCAAGCGACTTCTGGCTTTGGCTTACCCTTGATGGTACAATCCAAAACCAAATCAGAACCAGCTCTAACTTCAACGGTGCCTTTACCATCCATACCAGCTACTTGAACATCTGGTTCAGCAATTTCTTGACGAACCAAGATTGGTCCAAGGACTTCAGATGGAGCGGAAGCAGTGCAAATAGTTTTAGCTGTAACACGGAACTCGTAGTTTTCGCCTTCTTCAAGTTCCTTAATGGTACATGTGGTTGTTGGGTGGCGTGTGTTTGCTTTCTCCCACCAGAGACCATCTGGACATTTGCGGACTTCAACAGTGTAAGAGACGAGTCTAGTACCACCGTCTTTTCTTGGCTCATTCCAGACAAGTTCAACAGTAGTGTTGGATACGTCCAAAACTTCCAATCCCATTGGTGGATCACATGGTTCACGAATGGTAACTGGTTTGGTTGATGCTGATGGAGCACCTTGACCGGCTTGGTTAATAGCAACAACACGGAATTGATATTCAAGTGATTCAATCAATGAAATATCATTAAACTCACGTCTCTTGATAAGACCCTTATTTACTTTGTACCACAAGAGAGAGTTAACTTCCTTGCGTTCCAAATTGTAACCCTTGACTGGAGAGCCACCATCATTAGCTGGTGTTTCCCAAGCCAAAAGACAAGAAGATCGAGTTATACGAACAATCTTGACATCACGTGGTTGTTCGGGTGGAGTAAATTGGTATTTGGCGACAATATTTTCAGACATCAAAGCATCTGATTGGCCAACCTTATTTTCAGCACGGACTCTGAACATGTATTCGGAGCCTGGGTTGAGCTTGTCGACTCTGTAGTGGCATCTCGAGACGGTGGATGAAAGTGTCTTCCATCCAGTGACTTGAACTTCCATGCAGTCGACAATGTATCCGTTAAGACCACAACCGCCATCATCCGATGATGGTTCCCAATTCAAAGTCAAAGAGTCATTTGAGACATCAGTGAAGACGATTGGTCCAGTTGGGACTGTTGGGATGTCAAGGACTGTGACGTCGCATCTGACAGCGGTGACACCATGCTTGTTTTTACATTGAAGCATGTATGTCTTAGAATCAGCACGAGTTGACTTCATGATCAACAAGGTTGACTTCTTGTTAGTTCTTTGGGTGGCAACGCGATCATCTTCAGCAATTTCTTCGTTAGTATCAGCATTTTGCCAGTGAACAGTTGGTCTTGGGTCACCATGAACCATAGCGTCAATTTGAATTGGTTCTCCGCCACGGACCATGATTTCCTTCAACATATCAATGATTGGCTTTTCAGCTGGTTCCTTGATGGTGATCCATTCGGTATCACGTCTTGAACCGACGAGTTTTTCGTTCTTGGCTTTAATGCCAAACATGTATCTTGTGTTTTCTTCGAGACCATTAACAGTACATTCGCAGTCAATGACATCACGATAGTTTCTGAAATTATCTTCATCTTGCTTTCTGACCTCAACAGTGTAACCAACAATCTTGGCATCACCAGTATCTGCTGGTGGTTCCCAAGTGATAGTGACTCTGTCTTTGCCCATATCAGAAGTCTGGAGACGACCAACTGGTCCAGGTTCAGTAATAGATTTTCTGGCTCTGGTAGCCTTGATAGTCTCATGGTTAACACCTTCGCCCCACTTGTTGACGGCAATTATACGGAAATAGTATTCTTTGCCTTCGAAGAGCTTTTCAACCTTGATGGTTGTTCTAGTGCAGTCGTGATCGACCTTTGACCAGGTCTTTTGATCAGATTCGCGTTTATCAATGCGGAAATGAGTGATTTCAGCACCACCATCATTATCTGGGTATTGGAATGAGAGCGTTGCGCTGGTTTGAGTGACGTCCTTGATGATCAAGTCTTGGATGACGCCAGGTGTATCTTGAACAGTGACGTTGATATTGGCAGTAGCAGTGCCGGTTTGATTATCAACAGTTAAAGTATATCTGCCAGAGTCGGTTCTGTCAGTAGCAGGGATGATAAGGGTAGTGGTGTCAGCGTTAATAGTAACATCAGCCTTACGGGAAACGAACTCGCCAGCCTTACTCCATTTTGCTTGTGGATGTGGTCTACCATTATATTTAGCCTTCAAGAGAAGCTGTTGTCCAGCTCTGATGAAAAGACGTTGTCTGAATTGATCTTCAAGCTCAATGGATGGTTCAATGGTGACATCTTCTGGAGTATATAATTCTTCCAATTCAGCATATTCACCGGAACCAGCATTGTTCAGAGCACAGACTCGGAACCAGTACTTCTCATCTGCTTTCAAGTTCATGACTTTGAATCCGGAGACGCGAATTGATGGCTTGACATCAATGCGTTGCCAGATGTTAAAGGCTTTGTCATTCTCCTTGCAATATTCGAGAATAAATCCAATTAATGGAGATCCACCATCGTAGGCTGGAGCAGCCCATGAAAGTGAAACAGTTTCAGCAGATTGATCAACAGTCTTGAAACCGAGTGGTGCCTGTGGAGGAACGATAGGATCATGTGGTTTGATTGGCTTAGAGACCATTGATGGCTCAGAAACACCGACTTCATTTTCGGCTTTGATTCTGAATTGATATTCAATTTCGGAGTTCAAGCCAATGCATTTGTAGCGTCTGTCTGGTACAGAGTGCATATTACATGGAACCCATCTGACACCCTTCTTTTCGCGCTTTTCGACGAAGTAACCAACGATTGATTTGCCACCATCGTTTTCTGGTTCAGCCCACGAGAGTTGGACAAAGTCCTTGGTGAACTTGGTAATCTCTGGCTGTGGTGGAGCTGATGGAACGGAGTATGGATTCTTTGCAGTAACGGGAGATGATTCAATGTAGTGAGAGATACCCATCTTGTTTTGGGCTCTGACACGGAAGATGTATTCATTACCTTCAACCAAGTGTGGAGCGGTAACAATTGGTACACGAATAGATTCAGTAACAACACCCCAAACCATTCTGTTAGTGGCTGCCTTTTCAATGCAGTAGTTGGTTATTTCAGTACCACCATTATCTTTTGGAAGTTCCCAACAAAGAGTGATTCTATCCTTCAAGATTGTGATGAATCTGATTGGACCAGTGCATGGTGATGGTTTGTCGATAACGACAACGTCGCATTCAGTTTCGGCTTCACCATAAGCGTTCTTCGCGATGATCTTGTACTTTCCGGAGTGTTCACGGGCACATCCATTAATCAAAAGTTCAGATTCACCTTCACGATTGTTGATTGTACATTTTGGTACCTTGAACATATCTTGACCGTCCTTCATGATAGTGACTTCTGGATATGGAATACCGCTGATAGCAGCGTTAAGCTTAACGGTCATGCCAGCTTTAATAGTCAAACAGCCCTTTTCGAGCTTAGTTGTCAATTCAGCTGTTGGTGGGGCAGCATCATCTTTCATTTCGATTGGGCCAATGTTATCAGAATAATCTGAGTTACCAGCCTTATTAGTACAAACCATAGCAAATGTCCAGGTATCACCTTCGGCAACACCGGCTTCGACCTTTACACGCTTGGTCTTGAAGGCTTCGCGAGTAGCCAATTCTTCCCATTCGTCAGAAGAAGACTTTTTACCCATAACCTTGTAGTGGGAGATGGCATCACCACCATCCCATTCTGGTTTGTCATAAACGAATTCGATGTAGTCCGATCCACGTGAGTGAACCTTCACATCTCTGACCGGCATTGGCTTGATAAATGGATCAGCCATAAGAGTTGCCTTTTTGGTTTCAAGAGATGGACCAACACCACACTTGTTTTCAGCAGTAACTCTGAAGAAGTATTCATGACCTTCAGAACCGTGAGCCTTGATCATTCTCTTTGTTCCTTCTGAAGATACGAGAGCCCATCCAAGTCCAGCGAAACCTGGCATTTGTGGTTCTCTCATTTCAAGAACGTAATTGATGATTTCAGTACCACCCTTGTCTTCTGGCTCTTCCCATGAAACGACACAGCCACCCTTTGATGGATATGAAGTTCTAATGGATTTACACTGAGCTGGTTTGTCAAGAATATTGATATTAATCTTGCCAGTAGCAGTACCAGCAGAGTTGGTTGCAGTGATGACGTAATCACCAGAGTCGACACGTCTCGAATCCTTGATCTTCATCTCAGTTCCAAGTGGAGTTTCTTTGAATGAAAATCTTTCGGATTCAATTGGGTGTCCTTTGTATGTCCAAGTTACTTCTGGAGCTGGTCGACCACGAATGATGGCACCAATCTTGACAATGTTACCGGTACGGTATGATTGAGATTTGCTGTTGAGAGAATCAACTTCAACTTCTGGATCGATGACAACATCTTTGCATTGAATTGTATCTGCAAGATCAGCTGGTGCTGATTCAGCGAATTCAGTCAATGCAATGACTCTAAGCTTGTATTTTTGTCTTTCTTTCAGACCTGGAATCTTGATGTATGTTGTGACACATGGCTTGTCAGCATTAACCCGCTTCCATTCTTCTTCTGGAGCACCAAAGACAAGAAGTTCAACAAAGTAACCGACAATTGGCTTGCCTCCATCCTTGAATGGCTTTGTCCAACCCAAAGTGATAGAAGATCTATCAAAATCAGTGCATTTGACATTGATTGGTTCACCTGGTGGTGAGAGTGGTTTGGTTGCAACAAATGCGGCACATGGATCAGATGTCTTTGACTTGCCAGCAGCATTTTCAGAATAAGTTCTGAATTGATATTGACGTCCATCGAAAAGACCCTTGACTCTCATTGAGTTACCAAGAATTGGTTCATGATTACATTTTGACCATTTTCCAGATTCGACGTCCATTCGTTCGATTGTGTAACCAATAATGGTTGAACCACCATCAGATTCTGGAGTCTTCCAGGTAACAGTGCAAGCAGATTCGATGATATCGACAATGACTGGTGGCATCTGCTTGGTTGGAACATCAAATGAGTGTTTTGCAATTGTTGGTTCAGAAATCAAAGCTTCAGAAACACCATATTTGTTTTCTGCACGAACACGGAAAAGATAAGTCTTTCCACTGATCAATCTTGGAACCTTGATCTTGTTACGGTTACCCTTTGATGAAACCATTTGCCATGATGGCTTTTCTGGTTCTTGACCTTCTTTGACCGGTTTTTGAACAGACTTTTCAACAATATAATTGGTGATAGCATTGCCGCCATCGTCCTTTGGTGGAGTCCAGGTGATAACAGCGTGTTCAGGGGTGAGTTCTTCGAATTCAATTGGACCGATTGGTGGACCAGGTCTATCGAGAACTGAGCAGTGAATGACGACAGACTTGGCACCGGCATCATTTTTAGCTGAGAGTGAATATTCACCAGAATCGGCTCTGGTGGCCTTCTTAATCAATAAGATTGAAGAAGAGGCATCTTCTTGGATTTCAATTCTTGGGTTTCCTTCTTCTCCGCCGACGAGAGCATCACCAGCAGCATTGGCCCAGATCATTTCTGGTGTTGGAACACCACGAACCATAGCTGGGATGGTGATAGTTGATCCAGCACGAACGGTCAAACCTTCGAGAATCTTGACATTGATTTCAATATTTGGTGGGACGAGCTTTTGTGCTGGAGTGATTGGAATAGTAGTATCTGGTCTACCTTCACCGGCCTCATTAGCGGCACGGACACGGAACTTGTGTGGGACACCTTCCTTCAAACCAGTGACAGTGCACTTGAAAGTGGCAACAGTAGCGAATGTTTCCCAAGCAGACTGCTTGACTTGCTTATCACCGTAATCATCTTCAATTTCTTCTTCAGTGCAATATTCGACTCTGTATGCAGTGACTGGAGAACCACCGTCACGGCCTGGCTTTTGCCATGCGAGTGAAATTGAGTCACGGTTGATGTCTGTAACTTCCAAGTTTTGTGGAATAGATGGAGCATGAATTGGGTTGCGAGCAACGACTTCTTCAGTTTCAGAAAATGGACCCATACCGAAGCAATTTTCTGCGAAGACACGGAATTTGTAAGTTTCTCCTTCAATAAGGTACTTGACTTCAATATTGGTCTTCTTATGAGCAAGGGCAATTGGTTTCCAATGTTGATTGCCATCACCCTTGGCAATACGTTCGACTCTATAATGAGCAATAACGGTACCACCATTATCTGATGGTTGTTTCCAAGACATACGGAGTGTTTCAGCATGAACTTCATTAATCTTTAAGTCACGTGGTACGGATGGAATATCCAAAACAGCAACATGGCAAGATACTTGCTTCTTGCCGATGGAATTTTCAGCAAGAAGAGTGTATCGTCCAGTCATTGTTCTAGAAGCTTCCATCATAATCATTTTAACGTGATTATCGGACTTATGACAGAACTTGTTTTCAACATCCTTGTCACCGTTGATTGGATCGTTCTTGATCCATCTAACAGTTGGAGCTGGAGTTCCCTTGATGATTGCGGACAAGGCGAGTTCAGTACCAGCCTTGACAACTCGATCATGGAGCATATTGCCGTCACATTCAATTTCTGGTGCAGCGAGCTTTTCAACAACAACAACTGTGTCTCTCATAACACCTGGTTCAGAGGTGCCAGCCATATTGACGGCCTTGACACGGACATAGTATTCGAAAGATTCGGTCAAATCTGGAATAGTGAATGTGCAAGTTTTTTGTGTCTCTGGAGTACACCATGTCTTCCACATATCAGTTCCGACCTTGTTGGTTTCAACAATGTAGCCGTCAATGGATGCACCACCATTATGTCTTGGTGGAGACCATTGAACAGTGACAGTTTTTCCCTTAATATCAGTAACACCAATATTAATTGGCATTGATGGTGGATTGACTGGATCGTGGCAAATGACTGGCTTTGATGGAACAGATGGGACGGAATAACCAATTGAATTCTCGGCCATAACACGGAATTCATATTCGTTACCTTCCAAAAGTTCTTTAACTTGATATTTTGGTTCAGTAATGAGTTCTTTGGTAACTCTAACCCATCTTTCAGTTTGGGTTTCACGCTTTTCAACACGGTAGTTCAAGATACGCTTGCCACCATCGTATGGTTTGTTCCATTCGAGAATGACGTTATCCTTGAAGACTTCCCTGGCACGAACACCATCTGGTGCGTCTGGGACCTTGTATCTATCACGGATCAAGACGGTTGGGGTATCGACTGGATCGGAAAGACCATATGAATTCTCAGCCATGACACGGAATTGGAATTCGCCATTTTCTCTCAATTTTGAGATTCTGATCTCGTTTTTGAGGCAAGCATTGTTGACGGTAAGCCACATCATACGTTGCATGTCCTTCTTTTCAACAACATAGTTGGAGACAGCTTCACCACCGTCGTCTTCTGGTTCATCCCACTTTAGGATGACATTTTCACGAGTGACTTCGAGGACGTCCAAGTTGTGTACTGGTGCTGGCTTGTCAGCAATGACAACTTCGACCTTACCAGTTCTACAACCAGCAGCATTTTCAACCTTGATATGATAGATACCAGAGTCAGATCTGATAGCATCATTGATTGAAAGAGCTGAGTGACCAGAAGTATTCTTGACACGAATACGTTCGTCAGATTTAAGTTCGTGATTATCATGGTCCCAAACAACCTTTGGTTGTGGTTTACCTTGAATATCAGTTACAATTTGAAGTGAGTTACCAACTCGGCAGATTACTCTTTCGCGGCAGTTCATCTCGAGCTTTGGAGCCAAGATGGTGTCACGGCAGATAACTGGTTTAGTTGGGAATGATGGTTTACCAGCACCCATTTCATTGAATGGAATCACTCTGAATTCGAAGTTATCGCCTTCAGAGAAGCCGGTGAGAGTAGCATGGCATTCCAAGAAAGCCTTATCAGAAGCTTCGATGTATCTTTCTTGACCAACACGTCTCTTTTCAACAATGTAGTGACTGATTGGTGCACCGCCGTCAAATGCTGGAGCCTTCCATGAGAGAGTAACATGTGACTTCATGACATCTTCATATTTGACTTCTTCTGGTCGAGTTGGTGTACCGACTGGATCACGTGAAACAATTGGCATCTTTGTATCCAAGAATGGACCGACACCCATAACATTCTCTGCAGCAACGCGGAACATATATTGTTCATCTGGAAGGAGACCTTGAACGACCAACTTGGTTCTGGTAACAGACATGGAGATCTTGGTCCATGATCTTCTTGAAGCTTCACGCTTCTCAACGATGTAGTTTGTGACTTCAGTACCACCACAATCGGCTGGTTTGTCCCATTCGAGTGTGACTGAGTCCTTGATGATGTTAGTAGCAGCTAATGGACCTTCTGGTGCTGATGGAATTGAAAGAACATTAACCATGATGTCACGAGTAATGGTCTTATCACCGGAAGTACATGTTAAAGTGTAAGTACCAGTGTGTTCACGTTCAGCAGATCTGATAGTGAGAGTTCTGGAAATCATAGACTCGTCTTGACGAGACAATTCTGGAATATCACCACCATTGAATTGCCATGAGCATTGTGGTTCTGGGCGACCAGAAACATAAGCAACCAATCGCAATTGTTTGCCAGTCTTGATGGTAAGACCATCCTTCAACAATGAATCTAATCTGATTTCTGGATCTTCAGTTTGTTCTTCAACAACGGCGTAGTCACCTTGAATACCGGCTTGACCTTCACCAGCTTCGTTCACAGCACGAACTCGGAATTTGACATTCTTGCCCTTTTCCAAATTTTGAACGCTTGCTTCGTGGGATCTGACTTCAGTTCCGAAGACACGTTCCCAGAGTTCTTCTGGTTCCTTTTCTGGATCTTCGGGAATAGTTCTTTGCCCTTGGTAGTGCTTTTCAATGAAATAGCCTCTGACCTTAGCACCACCGTCATTCTCAGGTGAGTTCCACTTCAAGGTAACTGATGTTTCAGTTGAGTCCTTGACAGAAACATTTCTTGGTTCAGTTGGAACATTAATTGGTGGTCTTGCAATGGCACCGTCGGATGGCAATGAAGCTTCTGAAGTACCAGCAGCATTGACGGCAGAAACTCTGAAGAGGTATTCAGTACCTTCATTCAAGCCTCTGATTCTGTATTGAGTGTTTGGAATCAATTCATGGACAGCACGAGTCCACTTGCGTTGGATTCTAGTTCTTCTTTCAAGAATGTATCCGATAATTTCGGAACCACCATCGTTGGATGGTGGGTCCCATGTGACGGTCATACTGTCACGTTGAACACCTTCAATGAGTGGTGCTTCCATACGTTCAGCAACTTCGCAAGAGTTTTTGGCTTGGCATGGTTCAGACTTCAAGAATGGACCTTGACCATATTGATTGACAGCAGCAATTCTGTAAATGTAATATTTACCCTTGTGCAAGTCAGTTGATGTGGCTTCACATGATTTAATATCTTCACCGACTGGAGCCCAATATTGACGGTCAGTGACGCAACGTTGGACAATGTAGTGAGAAATGTGACAACCACCATCATCAAGTGGTGGCAACCAGTTGATAGATTGCGATTGAGCAGAGACAGAAGTAAAGTTGATTGGACCAAGTGGAGTACCTGGCTTGGAGAGAATAACAACCTTGATCTGCTTCAAACCGTTGCCAGCAGCGTTTGTGGCACGGATAGAGTAGTAACCGCTGTCTTCTCGGCAAGTTTCATCAATAACCAAGTTAGTTGAACCAATTTCAGTGTGAATCTTGTACTTATCACCTGTTTCAATAACTTTGTCATCCTTGAGCCATTCAATTTCTGGCAATGGATTTCCAGAAACCTTGGCAAAGATATCGAGTTTATTTCCTTCTTCAATTTCCTTGAAGCCAAGAACTTCGATACCAGGGAAAATAATGTCGTCCTTACATGTGATTGGGCCAACAACATTAGATGAACGTGATTCACCGTAGTCGTTGATGGCAATAACTCTGAATGATGGCTTTGATCCACCTTGAAGACCCTTGACAGTATATTGGGTGTCGGTAACAACAACCTTGTTACAAGCTTCCCAGACTTCAAGATCACGCTTAGAAAGCCTACGTTGCTTTCCAACACGAACTGGTGGGGTCTCAGAACCGTCACCAGTCTTTGGTTTAGTGGCCAAATAGTCTTCATAAGTGATTCTATCATCATTAGCAATCATTGGTGAGACTTCACCATCGAAAGAGACACCCGCCAATGTAGCTGGGTCAGACTTTCCAGCAGCATTGATGGCGACGACACCGAATGTCCATGTGCCTTGGGCAATACCAGTGATTTTGTATCTGGTTTCGCCAGTACAATCGAATTCTTCCCATTCGGTAGTACCTTCCTTCATACCCATGACAATGTAATCAGTAATTGGACCATTTTTTCGTGGTTGCATCCAGCACAAAGTCAAATTGTCCAAACCAGAGTCCATAACCTTTAATGGCATTGGTGCTTCTGGTGCGACCTTTGGAGATTCGTCATCTTGTGGCTTTGGTGCCTTTGCTTCCTTCAACTTTTTGGTCAAGTCAGACTTGATTTCTTCAGAGAAGAACTCTTCTGGTGAGATTGTGTTCTTCAAGATTTCGATTTGATAAGTAGTGATTGGCAAGTTACCACTGAATTCTGGGGCCTTCCATGCCAAAGAAACAGTTCTAGCTGTAATCTTATTGATCTTAAGCTGATATGGTGGATCGGAAATACCGACAGGGTCACGGACGATAACTGGATCAGTGGTGAAAGCAAATTGACCTTGACCGACTGAATTAACAGCTGAGACACGGAAATAGTATTGTTCATTTTCAATCAAGTCGTGAACTTGATATTGAAGACCACCAACAGCTGATTCGCATCTAGTCCATGCTCTCATATCTTCACGTCTCTTGTCAATGACGTAATGATCGACACGTGATCCACCGTCAAGAGCTGGTGCTTGCCATTGAAGTTTGACTGACTTCTTATTGACACCAACAATTTCGAATTTAATAGGGAATGAGGGAGTATCAAGAACAAGAACTCTGCAAGCAGATTGTCTGACACCACCAGCATTCTTTGCAATTAAAGTATATTTACCAGAATGGCTACGGTTGGCGTTTGGAATAACCAATACGGAAGTTCCATCTGTGGATTCGACTTGAGCTTCTTTAGCCAAGTCACGACCGTCTTCAAATACCCACTTGTGTGATGCAGTTGGACGGGCTTCGATATTAGCCTTGACTCTCAAAGTAGAACCAGAGTGAATTTCAAGTTGATCCTTGAGACCAGCATCCAGTGTGATCAATGGAGCTTCAATCAATTCACGGCATTCAATTGGTGGAGTTTGGAAAGAGAATGGTGATTCACCAGCTTTGTTCACAGCTTTGACGCGGAATTGATATCTGAATCCTTTTTTGAGGCTTTCCATGGTGAACATGCAATGTTTGATGAAGTCGTCTTCATCGTAATTTTTGACAGCAGCCTTCTTTCTAAGAGAAGTATCAGCCTTCTTGTCATCTCCCATACCAAGGGCTTCCTTGGCCTTCTTCTTCTTGAAGGCGTCGGCGCAGTCATCTTTCTGGGCAGCAGAAAGTTCACCAGCAATGTCATTTTGTTTGGCCCATTCAATAGCAAAGTCAGCTTCTTCACTGGCAGCTTTTTCAGCAGCAATTTTGGAGGCATTTTCTTCGGCTTCCTTTTTGGCAGCTTCAGCGGCATCCTTCTTTGCTTGTCTGTCGTCTTCTGATTGGTATGAGACAACTTGCCAAGCACAAGTGATTTCATCCATCATTTCAAGAATGTAACCGAACAATGGTGTACCACCAATGTTTTGTGGTTGAGCCCAGGAAAGAGAAATAGATGAATCAGTAGTATCATCAGTATCTGGTTTGCCTGGTGCAGTTGGTGGAAAGATTGGATCTGAAGCAGCTGCGTATTCAGATGGTTCAGACATTGGACCAGTACCAGCTGCGTTAACAGCACCAACACGGAATCTGTAATCGAATCCTTCCATAACATCAGTGAGTCTGAAATCACATCTGGCCATAGGTGGTTTAGTGATTGGGGCACGTTGGACCTTTCTCCATCTAATATTGTCTGTATCTTGAACTTCAAGCCAGTATCCTTCGATTGATGCACCACCATTTTCCTTTGGTGGTTGCCAGTTGACAATAATGTAATCTTTTCTGGCTTCATCAATTTTTGGTGCTTGACAGACGCCAGGAACATTATATGGGTTCTTGGCAATCATTGGTTCAGTATAAGCCCATTCGCCGATACCGAATCTGTTTTCAGCAGCAACACGGAAGGTGTATTCAGTACCTTCTTCGAGCTTACAGACACGATATTTTGTTTCAACAACAGTTTGAGAGCATGAAACCCATTCGCGCTTACGGCCCTCAAGCTTTTCAACAACATAGTTCATGATAGAATCACCACCATCATCGGAACCATCATCTTCTGGTGGTCTCCATGAAAGAAAGCAACTGTCAGAAGTGATTTCACTTGGAACGAAGTTCAATGGTGGAGATGCCACGGCATTGACATCAAGCTGGACGCGAGCGTACTTAGAACCATGAATATTGGTTGCATGACAAATGTAAAAACCAACATCGGAACGTTCACACTTTCGGATTAACAAATTGTAATTTTGTCCCATGACATGAAGTTCGTGATGTGGCATTTCCTCACCTTCAGGCAACTCCTTTGGAGTTTCTGGAATAAGGTGAGAACCACCTTCACATTCATCGAAAGTCCATGTGACATGGGCTTCTGGTACAGCATGAACATAGGCAGGTACAGAGATCATATCACCACGGAAGGCAGTGATGACATTACGAACACCAACATCGATGGTGATGGATGGTTCGCAATCGTCTTCTTTTGAGATGAAGGGTTGAGTAAAGGCTGGTTCAGATTCACCGACATCATTAACAGCCTTAATTCTGAATTGGTATCGTTCATTGAAGACAAGTCCTTCAATTTTGAAGTCCATTGGATCGGTAGGGATCTTAAGTGGTGGAATAAGAAGAGTATTACAAGCAGTCCAAAGCTTTTCTTCTTCGGCAGCTTCTTTTTCGGCTTGTTCTTTGGCAATTCTCTTTTGCTCCTTCTCCCATGCTTTTCGTTCAGCTGGAGTCATCTTTTCAAGATCTGGACCCTTTTCTTCCTTAACTTCTTCGACTGGTTCTTCAGTCTCATCTTCATCTTCCTCGATTTCATTACCGTCTTCATCGAGTTTCTTTTCCTTCTTCTTCTTTTCGATCTTTTTGAAATGTTTCTTATCAACAACATATCCCTTGATCTTGGAGCCACCATTATTTCGTGGTGGAACCCATTGAAGAGTCAAAGCAGTATCAAGCTTTGCCAAAACCTTAACGTGTTCTGGTCTGCCTGGTGGATGAAGTGGATCTTGGCAAACAACTGTCTGGGATTCTCCCCACTTGGAGCGACCCTGAGCGTTGACAGAAGAAACACGGAACATATAAGTTTGTGTCTCAAGAACATTATTAATTTCCATTGAAAGCTTTTCAGTCTTGCCACATGGTAGCCATGCGAACATAGACATATCACGCTTTTCAACAATGTATTCGGTAACGAGGGAGCCACCATCATCTTGTGGCTTGTTCCATGCAACATGGATGAAGTCCTTGGTGACAGTTGCTGGTCTGACATGCATTGGAGCAGAAGGAATGTCCAAGATATTGATAGTAGTTGTGACATTCTTCGAGCCTACGCAATTTCTAGCAGTGATTTTGTAGTTACCCCAGTGCTTGCGCTCTGGACGACGAATGTACATTTCAATACGACCAGTGATTTGATCTTCAGAAAATTCACATTCTGGATTGGTTTCATTATCGATTGGCTTTTCATTGTGCTTCCAAACAATTTCTGGGAATGGGCGACCAGTGACGGTGGCTTTGATCCAGAAACGTTCGTTGGCCTTATGACGGACGACGTCGCGAGTGAATTCTTCATCCAACTTGACAAGTGGAATTTCGAATCTATCTTTGGCGACGGCATCATTAATAGTGTGGAATGGTGATTCACCAGCCTTGTTGATAGTCTTGACTCTGAAAGAGTAACGAGATTGGTCCTTCAAGTCAGTTGCTTCATATTCGAGTGATGGAATTGGTTCAGCTGTAAGTGCAGACCAGTTTTCTTCATCGATAAGCTGTTCAACAATGTATGAAAGATTTTCTTTACCAACAGCGCCGTCATCTTCTGGTGCGTCCCAAGTGAGCTTGATTGTGCTCTTTGTAGAGTCTGAGACACGGACAATTGGCTTGCCTGGTGGATAAGTTGGATCTTCAATTGAGATTTGTTTCGTTGGATCAGATGGTGGAGACATACCAGCTTCATTAAAAGCAATAACACGGAATTGATATTTCATGTTTTCAACCAAATTATCGGCGATCAAATAGTTAAGAGCATCAATTGGCTTTCTAATGACCTTGATGAATTTTTCGCCTTGCTCAGACTTCTTTTCAAGATAATAACCTTGAATTGGAGAGCCACCATTGTGTGGTTCTACCCAAGATACCTTGGCTTGAACCTTGGTAACGTCGCTAACAATTGGCATGTCTGGTTTGCTTGGTGGATCAAATGGAAGTGCTGGTCTGTATATTCTTGACCATAACCATGGTGAATGACCAAGTTTATTTTCAGCTGCAACTCTGAATTGATAAGTTCTATCTTCACGAAGATTAGTTACTCTGAATTGCTGAGCTGGAATATTTGTTTGAATGACAGTCCATCCAAGTTGTGGACGTTCTAATTCCTTTCGTTGAAGAGTGTAGCCACTGATTTCGGCACCACCATCATCTTCTGGATCGTTCCACTCAAGTGAAATAGCATTGTTCCATGGTTCGGTATATGACCATGGTTCTTGTGGACAGCCGGGAACATCCAAAACGTTCACATTGACGATAGCATATGAGCGACCTTGGTTGTTTTCGGCAATAATAAGGTATCGACCTCGGTTTTTACGAGTACAGTTCTTGACAACAACTTCAAAGTGTCCATTCTTTGAGTCTTTTGCTTCTGATTCAACAGAGACTTTGTCAGATGCTTCCAAAAGTTTTGGATGAGATTCTTGGAAAAGACGTTCCAAAAAGATTTCGTTTTCTTCGGCGGTAGTCAAAGCACGAGCGGCATCTTCAGCTGCCTTACGTGCGGCTTCGGCTTCACGGTCGAGGTCATCTTGAGATTTACCATCTTCATTTCTGAAGGTGACAACGGCTTCAGTGAAGGAGTTGGTTCCCTTCCAGCATGAGAAGCGACCAGTATCAGCAAGACGTGGATCCTTGATGATTAAGGAACGTTTGTTACCTTCACCGGTGGCTTCGAATTTACCACCATCAAGGTTGACTTCATTCTTGTCCTTCTTCCAGAAAACGACAGCATCTTCATCCTTGACTTCAACAGTCAAAACAATTTGAGATTCAGAGATGGCGGCGTCTTGAGCTTCCAAAAACTTGGTGAAAGCAGCACCTTTTTGGCGTTGTGGTGGCAAATCATCATCGCCTTTACCAGCGACAATACTATTAGCAGCACCAGCCATGTCACCTTCATAACCTTCATCAAGGTTGGTAATCTCTGGAGCATTAATATGAGTGAGAAGTTCTGGTGGGATGTCTTCTGGTTGAACAATACCCAAAATAGCGGAGAAAATATCCAAGGCACGTTGTTCTGAAGCTTGAAGAGATTGACCTTCTTCATCAATGTGAAACCATGTGACTGATGGAAATGGATTAGCAAAAACATTGCATTCGACCTTCAAGTCACGGCCAGCACGGGCTTCAGTGACTTCAGAGTCTTCAGACTTGATAACTTCAATGACTGGAAGAGCCAATGGATCGGATGCTCTGATGGTATTCGGCCAGTAGGCCCATTTGGAATGATGTTCACGATTTTTGGAAAGAATTCTGAATTCGTATTCTTTGCCTTCAATGAGTTCACGGCATTGGTACTTTGTGGCTTCCAAATTATGGGCCAAGGTTGACCAGACATCCATGTCCTTTTCAGAGAACTCAAGTTGATAACCAGTAATTGGAGCACCTCCATCAGATTCTGGTCTATTCCATTTCAATAAGCATGATGATGAAGTGACATCACGTGCTGAAAGTTCGATTGGAACGCCTGGAACATCAACTGGGTCAATTGACTTGACGTGTTCAGTTGAGAAAAGTGGTTCACCAGCACCGACTTTGTTAACAGCTACGATCTTGAAGAGATAGTTTGTTTCTGGGATAAGATCTTCAACCTTCCATTCACATTTGGTGACTTCTGGATTGACAAGACCCCAGGTTCTTCGACCTTCTTCTTGTTTGAAGATTGAGTAGTATTCAATTGGACATCCACCATCATCTTGTGGTTCTGACCATGCAAGCTCACAAGTATTCTTGGTAAGAGCACCGATTTGAAGTTTTTGTGGAATACCGGGTCTGTCTTGAACGATGACACGGCATGTAGCGTAGACTGTATCAATCTTATTTTCAATTGTAGCAACGTAGCGACCTTGATGTTCGCGAGTAACAGCTGGTACAAAGATTGATGATTCAGCTTTGGTTGATTGAACACGGATTCCAAGTTCCTTTTTGAATTCCTTTTCATCCTTTTTCCATTCGAGAGATGGTTGAGGTGATCCGCCGTATGGGACACGAAGTCTCAATTTTTGACCGGCAATGAGAACGATTTCCTCGTGACTAATTTGATGCCATGGTTGAGCATCTGGGTCTTTAGCTTCAATTTCGCCGGTTGGTTCGGAAGGACCGGACATACCAGCGCAATTATAAGCAACTACTCTAAACTTGTATTCTCTACCATTACGGAGACCAGTTACGTTACCCTCGGTTTCATCACCCTTAGTGGCGGCGCACCGGGCCCAATCCTCGGTACCGTCTGCTAAAATCATATTTCTCTCGATATAATATCCGAGAACATCTGAGCCACCATCTGTAGCTGGGGCTTTCCATGATAAAATGACAAATCCCTGACGGATCTCGACAAACTGTAAATCGAATGGTGGGGATGGAGGACTCAATGGATCTTGAATCATAACATATTCAGTTGGTTGTGAGACGTCACCTTGACCGGCTTCATTCTCAGCGTAGATACGGAAACGGCATTCAGCCTTTTCATTAACATCATTGATAATGGCTTGACGTGAGTCACCGGCGGCTTCGGCGACCTTGATCCACTTTGGAGTACCCTTATCTTGTCTTTCAATAGTATATTGAGTGATTTCAGTACCACCATTGAAGACTGGTTCTCTCCATTTGAGTTCAACAGCATCAGCAGTGACATCCATGATACGACATGATCGTGGAACACCTGGTGGATCGTACATGCACTTGGCACGGACTGGTTCGAGATTTTCGTGCCAGTCAGAAACACCGACGATATTATAACAGTGGACACGGAAAACGTAATCCATACCTTCAGTAAGGTCAGTTACATTGTAGGAAAGTTCTTTCAAGTCGACCGCAATTTCTTTCCATTGTTTGGAGCGGCCAGCTCTAAGTTGAACGGCATAACCGAGAATATCGGCACCACCATTATCTTCTGGCTCTTCCCATTGGAGGGCAATAGAATTTGGTGTAGTACCAATATTTCTAAGAGCACGTGGTGGTGTTGGACGTTTCTGGTCTGGACGTGGTTGAATGACATCAGAAGCCTTTGATGGCCTTGATCTACCGGCGGCATTAACTGCCACAACTCGGAATTGATATTCTTTCTTCATGGTTACAAGATCACGGACAGTGAACTCGTTAGCCTTGACCTGAAGTTCCCATGGAGCGAATTCATCACCCCATTCAGAGCCTTCAGTAAGAGTGGACATAGCATCTTCATCAGAAGCACCAGTACGTACTGTTGCAATTGATTCAGAATACATGGATGAGACGTCGTCAGCACCGGCATCAGCTTCGGCTTCTGGAGCTTGGTCAGCTTCAACAGGAGCTTCTTCTTCGACGGCGGCGCCTTCGGCTTGTTCGGCATCAGCTTCGGCTGGAGCTTGTTCAGCTTCAACAGCTTCGGCATCACCTTCAACACCCTCCTCATCATCACCAGGAGCTTGATCAGCTACAACTGAAGTGGAGTTGGAGTTGTTGTTAGAGTTTCTGGAGCTCATTGCCAATCCGCAGGCAAGTGCTTCGACAGAAGAGGCGACTCTTGAAGAGTCTTCTAAAACAAGAAGTTCATCGGCCAGGAAAACTTCATGTTCAGAAACAGCAACAACTGGAGCTAAAATAATATTTAAGAATCAAAAATAATATAAGTTATGTTTCGGAAAGGGAAAAAATAAAGTGAATTTTACCTTGGTCAGCTACGACAGTTGGGCTGTTAGTTTGTGGTTCGCATTGCTCGTTAGCAATTGGGCCTGTGACCATCCGTTGATTAGTACCGATTTTAATGTCTGAAAGCATAAAGTTTAATTCATTTGAATTTAGATTTGATTTACTCAAATATAGAAAGAATCTCTAATATGGCCGAAATAAGTTTAAAAAGCATAGAAAGTAAGGGAAATGTTGCCACTTGACCGAATGCAGTATATGTAAAATTGCATATTACCGAATAGTTGTCTGGTTAACCGGTTGAGGGAACCGGTTTGGCAACCGACAACAAGAAATAGTAATTATTCGGTGATAATATGGACTGATTGTTCGAATTTGAAGGTCACGGCTTCCACTCCGTTCACCCCAAATCGAAGAAATCATCAATTTTAGCATGACCAAAAAGGTCAAGTAAAAGAAGGGCAAAGGTATAAAAAAATCACATGAAGCACTCTTTTTGACTTCATGTGCATGCGAAGATATTCTTCATTAAGGAGGCTTCATGTCTGATTTTTCATTTCTGGTCTCCTTTTGTGGCATAGTTTGGCTTTTCTAGAGTTGAAATACCTGTTTGTGATTTCATATATTCGCTTGGTAGTGAGCTTGTTTCGAAAATTATCTCTCTTGGCAGTCTAATAGATAATGCCTTTCTAATTATTTATCACAAAAAATATATTTCTGATATCTTTTCAATATTAGTTTCAACTCTTAACTGTTTTGTTTTCCGTTAGGGCAAGGGTTTAATTCATATTCCGAGTCAATTGTTTCTGAGTCGCGTTGAGCGCCACAGTCCCACTTTTTGTCACAGCTTGCGCTTGATTGGGTCGGACAATTGGCGTTCACAGCTGCACGGCACGCGTCCATGGCGGTCTCAGTGGTTTGATATTCATCAACTGGAGGACATTCGACTGGACCAGCCTCGAAGTGATCTCGCTGTTGCTTTGGCTCAAAAGTCAGGAAAGCTGATTCCACATTAAACTTTAAATTCGTTCAAATATAGGTTCCAAATTAACCCGAAAATACCTGCGAATCCTCAAACAAAAATGCACCAAAATGGCACTCGATGGTGAACCAAAAATGAGACATTTTCGATTGAAAATTTTATTTACATAGTGTACATATCACAGTGTATCCCACATGAATATATATATAAATTAGAACGATTCCTTTGGCTCTTCGAGCTTAAGTTTTGAAATATTGTTGTTTGAATTGACATTATTATTGTCATTCATAAAGAGGGAGACTGAGACTTGGCATTCGGTTTTCTTGCCACCGACCTTGGCAGTGTAGGTACCTTGGTCACTCTCAGAAACAGTCTTGGTAATCTTCAAGATTCTGATATTGCCTTCAGAAATGAATTCAATACCATTGCCTTGTTTCAAGCGCTGAAATTTGAAATTAATCTCTATCTCTGTTCGGCTTGCTGTATCATTGAAGAGGCTTCAGTGTATCTCTATGTGTATCTAGTAGTGTGACTGGAGACCCTTGAAGGCTTCAAGGGCCAGGGCTTCATCATGGCTTCAGGGTTACTGCTCATTATCTCTAAGGGTTTTTGATCCTTTTGAAGTTTCTACTTTTGTGAGAATGAGATATTTGAATCTCCAACCTCGCTTTTATGCAAAGGGATTATAAGTGTGAACTGCCTCTCACTTAGGCAACTGGGTTTAACTAATTGTAACTTTTACTTCTTCACACCTTAAGAATCTTCGAAGACGACTAAAGAAGTCTTCGAGATGTGCCCTAATGAGCTTTCGAAGATTCATCGAAGCTTGATCGAAGAATATCACTTTAAAAAAAGGCTGTAATAGACTTAGCAGGTACCCAACCGTGACCCTTGACCATGAATCACACTGACCAGTTTGAAATAGATAGTTACATATAGATGCACTCAGAATATTCGTAAGAAGGTCATCAGAAGCCTTAGAAGATCGTCAGTAGTACTTGACTCAAAAGGTCTACTGGGTTCTTCTTCAATGATTCAACAAATTCCGCCGGGTGTTAAAAAAGTAATTTGCGTAATATTTCGTTACCTGGCCATCCTTCTTCCAGTGAATCTTGTCGTTGATACCCTCATTGAGCTCAACTTGGAGAACAATTTCGGGGGCGGCAATTTCGACTTCTTTATATTCTGGAAGACGTGAAATCCAGGTCATGGCCTTCATCTTACGCTCGGCTTCAGCAGCGGCTGCGGCTTCACGTTCAGCTTCCATATCGGTTTGTGGACGTTTTCTCATTTCAAGAACGTAATGTTCAATAGATTCAACACCTTCTTTTGGTGCCTTCCACTTGAGTGAAGCAGTAGTATCACCAACAGCCAAAACTTCTGGTTTACCTGGTCTGCCTGGTGGGGCCAATGGGTCCAAAGCGCATTCTGGTTCGGATGGATCGGACCATGCACCACGTCCGGCCAAGTTTTCAGCACAGACACGGAAAATGTATTCGCGACCTTCCTTTAAGTTTGCAACCTTGTAAGTTCTCTTACCAGCTTCAATTGGCTTGCGGTTGACCTTTGACCATCTGGTTGAGTCTGGGTTAGACATTTCCAACCAATAACCGGTAACAGGTGAACCACCATCGAATTCTGGAGCGTTCCATTTGGCAGTCATACCAGACTTGGTAATAGAGGTTTCCAAAATTGTAGGTGGATCGCATTGTTCTGGTACTTCGAAGAGATAGTTGGCAATAATTGGAGCGGAAAGTGCACCTTCACCCAAACCCAAATCGTTACGAGCAGAAACACGGAATTCATATTCACGTCCTTCCAAAAGACGGGTAACTTCGAAAGTAGTAACATCTGGAGCAATTTCAGAAGTGATTTTACCCCAAACGGAACGTCCAACTTCGCGCTTTTCAACGCAGTAGTTTCTGATTGGAGTACCACCATCGTCCAATGGAGCCTTCCATACGAGAACAGCGGACTTGTTAGTGATATCAGAGATATCGAAGTCTTCTGGTGCGGCTGGAGTGTCCATAACATTAACCATAACCTTCTTTTCAGCGGTACCATTTTCGTTTTCGGCGATAACGGTGTATTCACCACTGTCACCACGAGTGAGATCGGCCATGGTGAAGGTTGACATCTTGTCAGTGTTGGCAATACTGACACGTGAGTCAACAGAGAGTGGGTAGTCACCCTTGACCCATGAAACTTCTGGTTGTGGTCGACCAGTGATCTTAGCAGGCATGATCATTCTGTTTTGAGTGACCTTGACGGAAAGACCATCTTCAGCACCTTCCCAGAGATCAACAGTTGGTGGAGTCTTATCCATTTCAACAGTGACCCAGTCGGTTGGTTCACATGGTTCACCTGGACCGAATTCAGAAATGCACTTGACACGGAATTGCCATCTTGACATGAATTCGAGATGGTTACATGTGTATTTGCATGACTTGGCTGGGGAACCTGGATTGTGGACAACCCAGAGGGATGGATCCATACCTTCTCCAAGACGTTCGACGGTGTAACCCAAAGCAGCTGTTACCTTTTCGTTCTTGGGTGCATCCCAAGCCAATGAAACAGAGTCATCGGTGGTTGAGGTCACATGAAGATTGGTAACAACACCTAAAATAAATGGTAAACTGTGGTCAGTTGCACAAGAAAATCATTTTACCGAGTGTGGTAAAAAACTGATGAAAATTAAATCTTCGTGATTCACAAAAATTTAAAATGGTGACGCTAATAGTGACATAAAATATGTCACCGTGAATAAATCTACATAAGCCTATGTGGTGGTGGCGCTGAAGAGTAAAATACTGTGATGATATATTTACTTGGCCTAAAGGCATTTTTAAGTTCATTTTGATCGACTTGGGTTGAAAATGATCGGGATACACCATGTGGTGTATGTTGATCTTTGCCATGAGTTATCACGTGACCTTCAATATCGATTAAATTTCAAAAATGAACTTTTATTCCTATACTTATAATTTATAAGTGAAATGAAAAGAGCGCTCGCTCTCTTTTACCATCTTGTGGTGACTGTGGCCTTGATGGAGGCCCCCGTTTGAAGACCGAAACTCTACGCGGTGGCGGTATTTCCAATTCTAGATCTGGGAAGACTTTTTAGTCTCGAATTCTGATGTTCGATTATCAAAAGATAATTGACTCAAAATTTATAAATCAGGTCATATTTAAACTCGGCTCTGTTCGATCTACTAATGATTGTTTTGAACAGGACGAGTTAGACCAAATATATGAAGAAAGTATATTTACCTCCGGCTGTTCCAACTTCGTTTCCAAATTCGGCAAAGGCACCTTGTCCAATCTTATTGTAAGCAGCGACACGGAATTTGAAGGAACCGCCCTTTGGCAAGTCATCAAAGACATGTTCGCAGTCAACTGGGTTGGCACCCTCGGTCCAATCAGATTCAGCATCCTTGTACTCAACAACGTAGCCAGCGATTTGTTCGCCACCATCGTTCTTTGGTGCGTTCCAGCTGAAGCAAATACCACCATTTTGTGGTTTGACTTCCAAGTTAACTGGTTCGGCAGGAACATCTTAAATTAAAAATGTTAAGAAGGTAAACGATTTTATGTTGATGTTTCGATAATTTTCATCAGCGAACAATTTAAACAAAACCCAGTTTGTACATTGTTTCGCTTATGACTGGTCTTAAATGACCAGTATTTAGTGACTTGTCTCTTGAACTGGTATTTTATGACTGGTTCTAAAAGATAAAGTCAGCTTGATAACAATTTATGATTATCAAGTCATCTAGACAGCTGAAGATTGTCTTCAAAAAGTCTTCAAGTAGAAGACTTCAAATACTTCGAAGATTGGTCTCAAAGTTAATAAAGACAATAAAGCTTATAAAGTATAATTTATACTGTATAAGAGTCTATAGCTTCAGTAGAAACATACCTGGGTAAGTTCCAAGTATGCTATTTATTATAATCGTAATCATAGTACCATATCAAAATTTTAAAAAAATCTACTCACTTAATGAAAAATGGTACTTGCAAATCAGATTATAATTATATCTAGATGATCATAAGCCATGAAAATTAATAATTTCGAAAAAAAATGTTGGTCATGTGATCAATGGTATGAAATGTATGAATCTACATCATATCCGCAGTTAGATGGAGCGTATATGTAAAACATATAAGCTTGATTATAATGACTAGATTATAATCTGGCTATATTTTTTGTATAATGGCGGATATACGAACCGATAATTTGGACAGTAATTGTGGCCGAGGCTGATCCAGCGCGGTTGGTCGCGGTCACAGTGTATTCACCAGAGTCAGTACCCTGAGCGGCTGGAATAGAAATTTGGGCAAATCCGCCGCCGTATCGAGCGTACTCGAACCAGGCTTCGGATCCCCGTTTCCATTCGACTTCACACTGTGGACGTCCGAGAACCTTGACTTTGGCGTTGAAAGGTTCACCGCGGTTAGCCTGGTAATGGGTCTGCTCTGGAATGAGCTGTGGCTCAACGTCAGGTGCTACAAAAATCAAATATAATATATTTGGTGTGGGTTAGGTTGATGAAGGCAAGTTTGATTATGTTCAAACATGATTTTTGGGAAGAAAATATGAAATTTTGGGATTGAAAATTTCATTTGAAAAATGATATTTACCTGCGCCATCCAAAGTAGTGCATGCATTAGACATTTCAGATGGATGAGACATTCCAGACTCGTTTTGAGCGAAGCAACGGAAGTTGTATGCAGTTCCTGCTTCAAGTTCAACAACAGTTATTGCTTGTTGGTCACCAGAAGCTGATCCACATTTTTCCCACTCGGTGGCACCAGACTTGAGTTTTTCTAGAACGTATCCAGTGATTGGTTGTTCGGATGGTGGGACCTTCCATGAGACATCGATAGAGTCTGTTGATGGATTGTCGGCATGAACCTTTGATGGTGCACCAGGACGCATGTTTGGATCTTCCACGTTGATCATTTCAGTTGGTTCGGATCCACCAGAAACACCAGCTTCATTAACAGCCTTTACACGGAATCTGTAAGCCTTACCGTCTTTAACAGCTGGATCTTCAACAGTGAACTTCTTGTCAGCGGTCTTACCGCATGGTTCCCATCCGTCCATACCATCGAGTTGTTTTTCGATCTCGTAGCCGGTGACTGGGGCGCCACCATCAGAAGCTGGTTCATCCCAAGTCATCGGAACAGCCTTTGCAGTAACACCAGCCTTGTCAACCTTGACATTGACTGGGTAACCTGGTGGGAAGACACCATCGCTAACCTTGTGTGGACCGACTTGTTCGGACCATGCACCAGTACCAGCTCTGTTAACAGCTGCCACCTTGAGTTCAATTGCAGAATCCTTCTTCAAACCCATAAGGAAATAGTTTGTAGTTTCATCCTTGGTATTGACTTCAGTCCATGCTTCATCTTCTGCGTATCTCCATCCGATCTCGTACATGATGATTGGAAGTCCACCAGTTTCGATTGGTGCCTTCCAGCAGAAGCCACAAGCATCATTAGTCATCTTGGTGACGGTGATACCTTCTGGGGCATCTGGGCGAGCTACGACACGGACATGAAGGGCGGCATTGTCACTGCCTTCACTGTTCTTAGCAACAATAGTATAAGTACCGGCATCCTCATTAGTGACAGATTCAATGACAATAAGTTTTTGGATCTTAACTTCTTCTGATTGGACAACGGTTTGTTCCTTGTTACGATCTTGGTTGGTAACAGTGATTTCTGGTTCTGGTTTACCACGAAGGTCGAAAGCAATTTCAGCACGTTCGCCACGAACAATTTCTCTATCAGCATCACCGACATCAATCTTGGCTGGAGACATACCACAAGCAACATCCAAACTGGCAGAGGTTGAGACGTATTCATCTAATTCAGCACCGAAAGTGGCTTCAATAGTAGCACCATCGTCTTCTTTAGTGGCATTGAATTTGATGCTGTGAACGCATCCTTCAGAGGCCATAGTGTATTTCTCATCATCTGGACTAATGGCACGCTTGTTGTTATACCAGGTGACCTTGGCGTTTTTGTTGACCTCAGCAACCATGGTGACTTCAGCCTTTTCTTTGCCAGACCAATTTTCTGGTTTCTTGGTGACGATCAAATGATCATAAACGTTGAAGTCGCAGGTAACTGGTTTGGATTCACGGCCTTCAACAACGGCAACGATTGGACCGTTATCAGAGAGCTCAGCGGAGCTGACCTTGAACTTTCTGGTGAAGCCAGAATCGGAGTCTTCAAATCGAGATTCACCAGTCTTGCCATTGACAGACCAGATGACCTTTGAAGCATTGTCCTTGACCATGACTTCGAATTCAGCTGATTCACCAACAAAGATGGACTTGGTGACTGGATCAGATTGGAATGGTGAGTCTTCAACTGCAACATTACAATAAGTCTTGTCACCAGATTTAACCAATTCACATTGATATCTACCAGCGTGTTCAGAACCAACTTGCTTGATTTGAAGAATATGGACACATCCTTCATCAATGCGTTCGTAATCATCACCGGTAACTTCGACACCATCTTTTTTTTATTTTTAAATAATTCCAAAAATTCCAATTAAAAAACAAATAAAATAACGACGAGGTGTTTTCCAGATTCATTGTCATTTATGTTAAGTATAGATTCTAAGAGTTTTTCTCGAGAACAGTTTTGGCCTAACACACAAAAGTTAATTTATACTGTCCACAAAAAATCTTGTTCAATCATTTTTTTGAAAAAACGGCCATATTTGTTTCCAACAAGAGCGTGGTAACATTTAAAAACGATTCCTTTAGTCCATTTCAATTCAACATTCTTAGCGATGTTAGTGGAACATTGAAGTTTTGCATTTTCTTGTTCAGTTTTGAGTTTGAGTTCAGATGGAAGTTTTTCATCGAAGATAGCGTCTTGTTCTTTAACATAGAGTTTAGTTACGATTTCCTGATTCGAGCATTTAACGCGGAATTCGGCCAAATTGTCCTTTTCCACTGATGGCCGCCGTATGGTTAACGAGTGGTTACGGCCATCCGAAATTATTCTATAGTCATCATCACGTCTGGGTATTTCTTCACCATTTTTATACCATTTTACCGGGAAGTTTTTCAATACCTCTTCGGTATTTAGTTTACATTTTAAAACCAATTCTTGTCGCTCAGTAATGCGATATGTGTCGTCAAACTCAGTGACCCATTGTGGACCTACAAGTGATTATACAGAGTACGTAAAAGAAGTGTACTTTTTTGGCAATTTATAAGAACTCGAACTTATGTCATTTTTAAATATTATTAGGAATTCCTAATATTACTCGGAATCACATGGAAGGGGACACTCCTAAGGGTGTCTGTAGATATGAACGCATCTGATATAATCGAGATACGAGAAGTACCCTTAGGTCAACCATGGTCTTATATCCGTTTTCTCAATCATTATTATGCAAAGCAATAAGGATTGGATACTAAAATCCTATCAAAAATGCGTTTGACGTCGCTTGAAAATGAAATTCTCGATCATTATTGGAAAGAACTCCAGAAATATCGGTCAAATTATTTTCCCAATGTGAATTTGAACGCAGCGAATATTTGCCCCGGGAAGGCCGAAAATCTTTGCATCATTATGAGTTAGGTTACCCTAACAAGTTGTTTGTAACAACTGATATATAAGGAAAATATTGTCATTATTCTAATGTGTTGTGTAATTCATTCGATCAGCTGATCGCCACAACTGACTCAGTTGCTAATTGAGGTTTAAAATGAGGTTAGGTTATCACGTATCAAATTAGGCCAAGTAAAGACTAATTCGTCAACAAATCTGTCCAAGTTTTAGACTATGAATTCAGGTCAACCCGTAAGATATGCCGTAATCTGTATACTGCAACTTATCATTAACTGTGAAATAAACTGATCGAGAATGTCAATTTTGAAAGTGGACTTTCAGCAGATGAAACTATATAAAGGGCACGATAGAGATGCCGAAAGTGCATCATTGTATAAAGTAGTGGCGTCACTATAAAGTTTTTCTCTGCATGAAAGTCCAACTTAGCGTTAAACACTGTCAAACGTCACTTTGGTGGTTGGGTTTGATGTTCTATCTAGAATGATTCTTCTGGATATTGTATAAATTCTATTTTTGTGTTCTAAACTTACGAGGTGGTGGTGGTGGGGGAGTTTTTGGTCTAACGATTTCTCCCGATTCGTCTGTAAAAATAGTTATAAAAAAGGCATTAAATAGTTAAGACTAACTATTTGAAGATAGTTAGGTATGAAAGCAAAGTTTAGTTTCTTGGGGTCGATTTATTTCTGAAATAAATCTCAAGTGAATGACCTTCGAGCTTTTATATAAGTCATGTGTATATGATACTGTTCCGGCCGGTAAAATAAAATTGTACTATATTTAGCGTACACGAAGTGCACTATTCAGCGTGTGATATGATGATTATGAATAATTTACGCTTAACAAAGTGTAAATTATTACCTGTCACATGTGGGTTTGGTGGTGCTTTACCCTTTGGTTTCACGATTTTACCGTCTTTGCCTAATTTAAAGTTATATAAATATTGTTATATAAAAATTGGAATGATATATCGTTATGATATCGATCCCATAAAGGGATGACAAGTTTAAAATATTCAATTGATATATACGTTATCATATATATTAACATATAGGTCCCATATATGGGGATTTTTATATGTATATTTAGAGATGACTTATAATTTATAAGTTGAATCTGACATTTCCAAATCTACCGGTTAAACAGCTGATTGGTAAGCCAGATTCACACCATAATGACCGGCAATGACCGGAAGTATGATAAGGGTCATATTCGAGGTCACATCCAAGAATATAACATTCACTTTTAGATGAGTTGATTCTATTTTTTGTTCATTTGACAAAAAATAGGTCAAATAAGAAAAGTGGGGAAAAAACTATGGCAAACATGTGACAAAAATGACCAATAGTGTAACACAATTTGTGTCAATCGAATGGCATAGTTTCAACATCCACTGGCTTTGAAAATGATAAAATGGTTTAAAATGGTGGAATTCAATCCATTTGAAATGATGACAACCATGCCTAGTTTTAACCTAGGACAGTTAGGGCGACTTCGATATCACTAACAGGATAAAACCCTGTCGATTGTATATAGAAGGAATGTTTCAATTTTAGCCCTCTAACAGAAACGATTTCTAGATTCAAAATCGTTCCCATTAAAACCACTTTTAGAATGAAAAAAGAACTTCCGCTCTAAAACTAGCCTCGAAAAATCTCGAGCTAGCATGAAAATTTAGTCCCCGCTTTTGCCTTCTAGTCAGATAGTCATTTGGCCATATCAAGTCACTTTTTGATCACTATCAGTTAATGATAGTCACTCAAGTATTTAAAATCCCCTTTGTGACCGTCGATGTCTTGATTTTTTGGATACTTCTTTTCGCTTCGCTCACCAGCTATTCCCTCAGCGGTAAGCTGAAGCTAAGAAGAAGCGCCAAAAGAATCAAAAGTTTGTATTTAATTTTTTTCTCTTTTTGGAATGAGTCGTATACTCATTATGAGCACAAGGATCATATGTGGATAGATAGAGTCAGGATTTCTCACCTATTGAGAGGGGGGACTTTTGGGGATTAGGCCAAATGCACATCTGACGAGGAGACAAGATGCGGCTTCTTGTCACGTCTCGCATCGAAATATCTCTCTTACCTTTAACAAGGGCCTTGCAAACTGTTTCTTCATCACCGGTATCGAAAGCATAGAAACCGGCATCAGTTGGATCTGGTTTTGGAATAATAAGTCGTTGATGTTTACCACCATCCTTTTCTTCGACCTTGTATTTTGGATCGAATGGATCAATGAAAACGCCATCCTTCTTCCAACCAGAAGCATCCTGATCTGGAGCACGGTTCAATTTGACCTCGAAGACCATTGGTTGACCGGCTTGTCCCATAAGTTCTTCTGGGAGTTTTTGAACAACCTTACAGTCTGGTCCCTTGACCTTGATATTAGATTGGCATGATGCACCATTTTTGGTGATTCTGAATTTAAGTTGTCCCATAAGACCCTTATGCATACGTTTGAAGACAATTTTATGAACATCGCCCTTAGCTGGCTTGATTTCAACATCAACGGATCTTCTGATTTGGTTTCCATTCATGTACCATTCACCGGCAACGCCTGGTTGAGAGACACGAACTTGGAAAGTGAATTCTTCTCCTTCTGGACAAAGATATTTTTCGTCCAATGGGTCCAAGATCTCCAAAATGGTTGGCTTAACAGTCAAGATAGCAGAGGTAACAGCGTCTTCAGCACGGCATTGGATGTCACATTGATCGTCATCTTCTTGATTGACATTCTTGATAATGAGGCGGGCGATACGACCATCTGATTCCATAATGATTTGACCAGATTTAATAATCTTGGCACCATCTCTAAACCAAGAAGTTTCAACTTCATCGTGAGAAAGCTCGCATTCGAAGATAGCATCTTGCTTTTCGTTGCAGGTAATATCTTCAAGTGGCTTGACCATTTTAATGTCACGTGGGTTGACCGTAAGTTTGGCAGTGACAATAGCATCGTCACATGAGCAAGTGTAATCTTTTTCATCATTGAATTCTGATTTCTTGATGATGAGAAGTCTGTTACATCCATCAGAAATCATTTCGTATCTTGCGCCACCTTCCTTCAACATGCGACGACCCTTGAACCACTTGACCTTGGCGTTTGCACGCGATACCTTGGCGTGGAACTTAGCAGTTTCCTTCTCAAAGACGGATACTGGTTCCATTTCTTCAGTGAAGTCAACTGGTTGTTCGATAACATGAAGATTGGCCTTTGTCTTTCCATAGAATTCAATGGCGCCTGCTTGAGTACCTTGAACTTCCTTCAAGATTAATCGTTGACGAGCACCAGATTGTTCGAAGATGACTGTTTGGCCATTTTCTTTCAATAAGACACCATTACAAGTCCAGTGTGGTGTGACATCAGAGAATGAAGTCTCACATTGAAACTCAACAGATTCGCCTTCGAAGCATTCTTGATCTTGAAGATGTCTTCTGATTTTAATGTCACGTGCTTTGACGGTGAGTTTAGCAGAAACTTCATTTGGTTTTTCTTGAGAAGCTTCTGGTTGATAGGATGGTCGTGGAGCATTGGCCTTGGCTTCAGCACCAACGGTGAGTTCGGCTTCACATGTCTTGCAGTTTGATAATTCTGCCTTGTAGAAACCCATATCTTCTGGTTTACAGTTCTTGACAATCAAACTCTTTCTGAATTTATCAGAAACAAATTCATATTTGGAACCGGCTTGAAGTTTGTTTCCATCATAGAACCATTCAATAGCTTGATCTGGTTGGTTGACGTCACAGTCAAAGAGGGCTTCACCACCTTCCTTTGTCTGGACATCTCTGACCTTATTAGCGAAATCAAGGGGATCGTATTCTGGAGCGGCACGGGCCTTGATGTGACCTTCATCAGCGAGAAGGACGCCTTCAATGACGAGTCTTCTCTTTCTACCTTCAGCAACGAATTCGAATCTTCCAGATTCTTCGATAACATTACCAGCAGCATCAACCCATTCAATTTGAGCGTTGATTCTGTTAACTTCAGTCTCGAATTCAACGACAGCCTTTTCGGTAGCTGATTGGTCGATGAGTTTTTGAGAGAAGGTAACCTTTGGATCCTTGACAATGACGTCAGCAGATGTTCTTGCATTGTTGCAAACGAAAACGGCTTCACCCATTTCGTCAGTGGTGACGTTCTTGATCTTCAAGGTATGGACGCCACCTTCATTGGCAATTGCCATACGGTCAGAACGGGCGAGTTTGACACCGTTGATGAACCATTGACCAACTGGAAGTGGATCAGAGACCTTGACAGAGAGAGTGATATTGTCACCTTGTCTACAAACAGTTCTCTTGAGTTCATCGATGATGTCAACTGGAGTGGCACAGACTTCAAGGTTGGCTTCGCCTTGGATGCCTTCAGCGTTGAAAGCGATAACACCGCCATCATCTTGGCCCATATCTTTGATATTGAGAGAATATCTGAAACCATTGTCACATGGTTCGCAGGTCATTTCAATCAATCTAGATTTTGCCAATTTTTGACCGTTTCTGAACCAGGTGGTAGAAACTTCAGAGTGAGAAAGATCGAAAGACATGACACCAGTTGCCTTTTCGGCAGCGGTGGAGTCTCTCATTGGTGCGGTGAGCTTAATGTCACGTGCGCAGACGGTTAAAGCCATGTTGGACTTGGCAGTCTCGGCATCACATGTGTAAGCACCTTCATCGTCATAAGTAACATCATTGATGACGAGTTTTCTGATTTTACCATCTTCGATAATTTCATATTTATCAGAAGTTTGAATTGGAACTCTTCTGTCCTTCAACCATCTTGTCTTGACATTACCGCGGTTAAGTTCAGCTTCCAAAGTACAAACTGACTTTTCTTCAGCAGTGGTATCCTTCAATTGAACAATGAAGGATGCTGGAGCTTCAAGAACAGAGAGGTTAGCAGTACCCTTGGTCTTGCCAGAGCACCAGACAATCAAACCGGCGTTTTCAGAAGTGGTAGACTTGATCTTCAAGATTTGTTTCTTGCCCTTAACAGCCATTTCGTAGGCGTCACCTTCTGAAACGTCAACTTCGTTGACAGTCCATTTACCCTTGATGTCAGCATAGTTGACATCCAATTCGAAGGTAACTTCTTCACCTTCAGTAACTTCTTGATCAGATAGTTTCTTCAAGATCTTGATGTCTCTTCCTTCGATTTGAAGTTCGGCCAAAGTTTCATCATCTTCAGATGAACATCTGACTTTACCTTCATCGGCGGAAGAACAGTTATTGATGGTGAGAATGCGTCTTCTGTTGGAAGATTCAATAACAAATTTATCAGATTCTTCAACCTTGACATCATTTAAGAACCATTCGACTTCAGCGTTAGCTCGGGAGATTTCACATTCGAAAACGGCGGCATCAGTTTCAGTTGCTGATTGGTCAGCCAATCTCTTTGTGAATCGTGCTCCTGGTTCTTTGACTATGACCTTGATTTCCTTTACGAGATTACCAGCCTTGAAAAGCATGGTACCGGTGAGGTCGAGTTCACAGTTGAAGACCTTCAAGTTGTGAACGGTTCTGAATGAAGACAATTCGCAAGATTTAGAAGCAACCATGACTTCATTATCTTTGCCTTCACGGACCAATTCCCATGTGACTTCGACGTCTTCATGAGAGATTTCGACTTCGATGTCAAGAGTTTCGCGTTCAATGACAACCTTTTCTTCTGGGAAGGTTCCAACAATCGTTATGTTTTGATCAACAACAGTGACGTTGGAGACGGTTTGCTCATCACCACAGTCGCAAGTGTAAGCGGCACCATCTTCCTTGGTAATGTCAGCAATAACAAGGGTGCAGACAGTCTTTCTCTTGACAATATCGAACTTTCTTGATGGGACAATTTCGGCGCCATCTCTGAGCCAAGTGACATTGACGTTACCGCGGTTAAGTTCTGCGGTGAGTTCAAGAGACTTGGACTTGTTTTCAATGCTTACATCCTCAAGCTTCTTGGTGAAGGCAGCTGGACCGTCAGTGATGTTGAGGGCAGCAGTGTGTTTGGCATTGAGGACAGATACGGTGACGTCACCGGCCATATCCAAAGTAGCGTTCTTGATACGAAGACCGTAAACTGGTCCATCGACAAAGAATTCAACGTTGTCATCGGCCTTCAATTGAATACCGTTGATCATCCATTTAGCATCTTCGCCCATGTCAGAAGCCTTGACGGTGAGTTCAATTGTCTCTCCGACAGTCTTGTTTTGATCTTCAAAGCAGTCTGAAAGGGTGATGACCTTTGAGGTGATGGTGAGCTTAGCAGCACACTTGTTGTCGCCGACTTGGGCAGAGAATTGAGATTCATCATCGAAGCCAGCGGATTTGATGATCAAAGATCTCTTGTATTCGACAGCAACCATTTCGTATTTGTCAGACATGTGAATCTTTGTGCGTCCCTTGTACCAGGTAACTTCGGCATCGGCCTTGGAGACTTGGCATTCGAAGATGGCGTTTTCATTTTCAAGAGCAGTGATGTCATTAATTGGTGCGGTGAATGTGCATGGAGCTTCGATAACTTCGAGTCTAGCTTCGCATTTTGGACCGGAAGCAATCTTGAAGATAACTGAACCGGTTTGAGCGACCTTGGTGTTCTCAAGAGTAAGAGTGTGTTTTCTTCCAGAGCAAGTTATTTCAACGTCATCGGAATTCTTAACATCAGCCCCGTTGACAGACCATTGACCTTCGACATCGTCATGGGAGAGACCCAATTCGAAAATGACTTTTTCACCTTCGATGATTTCTTGGTCAATCATCTTCTTGGTGAATCTAATGTCACGGCCACCAACACACAATGTGCAAGTGGTTTCATCATCACCAGCATCGCAAGAGTAGTCACCTTCATCAGCTTGAACAACAGATTTGATGACAAGAGCTCGTCTTCTGCCATCGGAAACGATTTCGACACGGTCATCGGCAACAACTGGTTCGCCGTTATGCTTCCAAACGACTTCAGCAGTTGGGCGGTTGACTTCACAAGAGAGAGCGATTTCTTCTTTTTCGGTAGATGATTCATCTTGAAGTCTCTTTACAAACTTGGCTGGAGTGTCCTTAACAGTGAAGGCACATTCACATGACTTGCCTTCAACAACAAACTTGTATTGACCAGCATCAGACTTGGAGCAGTCATTGATTGTGAGGAGATGAGCAGTTCCCTTGACATCAAGATCAATGTTCTTGCCTGAAGTCATCTTCTGACCATCCTTCAACCATTCGCCTTCCATGTTAACATGAGAGATTTCAACTTCGAAAGTGAAAGAATCACGCTCGAAAGCAGAACAGTCTTCTAAGCTAGTCATGAACTTGACATCAGCAGGAATAACCTAAACATCATTAAAGTTTGGTCACATGCGAGTATAAATTAGATAACATATAAACTTTCTCCATTGGACAGCAACAAAAGTTGCCGTCTATCCAGAAATGCATTCACATGTGTTTCTGCGATGGAGCATACCATGGAATGGTAACGATTAATAAAATGGGTAATGCCAACATTAAAACATATTTTGTCTGATAGCATACTAGAGTCGGATACTCTCCAGTGTCGGCGCAAGAGAGCAAAAATGTTTTTATGTAACCATTTTGAATAAATATATAATTGATACAGGATGACCCGTATATCTATACAGTACCTTTAGATTAGTTTTTGTTTTTTGATCATCGGCTTGACAGTGATAGATACCCTCGTCATCCTTAGTGATATCACTAATGGTGAGGATTCTCTTTGCACCGTCGACCGCCATGGCAAACTTGCGCGATGGGAAGATTTCCTTATCGTTCAAGTACCATTTAACGTTAGCATTTTGTCGGTTAAGTTCACATTCAAGCTCATAAGAGGCCATCTTATTCTCGGCTTCGGCATTTTCGGCCAAAACCGTCACGAATTTAAGTGGGGTTTGTGTTACCTTCAATTGGCAGGCAGATCTTGAGCCACCTGCATTGAACATAATCTCCGAAGTGTCCAACATGGTGACATTTGTGACAGCAAACATATGGTTAGTTCCAGTTGATTTAATTTCAATTCCAGATTTTGGTGACATTTCAATGCCATTTTGGAACCATTGAATTGGCTTAACATCTGGAACATTAAGTTCAATATTGAATTCAGCACGTTCGCCCTCGGAAATGGTCTTATCTTCAAGTGCAACAACGAATTCGATGGCAACAGTTTGAACTGCAAGAGCGGCAACGGTCTTAGCATCACCAACTTGACAAGCGAATTTAGCTTCATCATTGTAAGTAACGTCATTGATCTTTAATCGACGGACAAGACCATCAACTTCCATTGTGTATTTTGGTCCATCCATAATCTTTTCTTTGCCGTTCTTGAACCATTGGACTGGTTCGTCACGTGAAACTTCACATTCAAAAGCGGCAACGGCTCCTTCGGCTGCACCAGTATCCATTATTTGTTTAGTGAATTTGACTGGGGCTAAGTCAACACGAAGAACTGCTGAAGATGTCTTATCACCAAGCTTGCAACTGTATTCAGCTTCATCAGCCTTGGAACAGTTTGGAATGGTGAACAATCGTTTTCTTCCTTCGGACTTGATTTTCAATCTTGAATCATCTGGAGTAATTTCAATACCATTTTTGAACCATTGTACTGGGACATCGGCATTCGATACGGTGGCTTCAAAGACAGCATCTTCGCCTTCAACGACGTCAGTGTCCTTGAGTTTGCCAGTGAACTTAAGATCCTTAGTGACAGTAAGTTGTGCAGTTGATCGGACTCCTTCTGCCTCTACGGCAAGTTCACCTTCCATATCTTTTGTGACTTCATCCAAATACAAAGTGTGATCCAAATTCTTCTTATCTGCTTTCATGGTAATATTACCACCAGATTTAAGTTTTTCAGCATTCAATGTCCATTCGAGATATTTGATTGGTTTAGAAAGTTTGACAGTAAACTCAGCAGCTTCCTTTTCGCCAACTTCTTGATCTTCAAGTGGAACAACAAATTGAAGTTGTGGTTCAACCAAAGTCAAGTTGCAAGCAGTGGTAACTCTGCCGCGAGCGGCACGGAATTCAATTTTACCAGCACGATCCATTGGACAGTTCTTGAAGGTGAGGGAATAGCATTCACCTTGATCTTCGATTTCAACATCCTTATCAGCTTGGATAAGTTGATCATTGTGGTACCTTAATTAAGTTTTAGGTCAAATTTCGTAAAATTGGCCTCAGGCAAAATTTAAAATATTCTGAAAAATCTTACCATTCATAATCGACACCAGCCTTGTCCAAAACGGCTTGGAGGGTAACATCGGAGAGGGCATTACCTTCTTTGTCTTCAAGAGCGCCAACAATTTCAATTGGTTCGTCTTCTAAAAAAACATCGGTTATCACTGTATTTAATATTCACGGTTTCCGTCTCGGAAAACCGATAAATGCGTGTGAAAATATTTATAAGCGTTTGAACGGAATCATAAAAAAATTTATTTGATGATTCATGAAAAAAATATGAGCGTTTAGTCTTACTAGTCGCCAATTTTCCTGAAGTTTCTGCCGAGTCACCCTTATCGGTGATTCTACACTTTATAGGATAATTGTCCTTCTTTGACAAATCATTGACAACGAGCTTGCGGACAAATTTTCTGCTGACAATATTATATTTGCCACCATCTTCAACTGGGCGCCCGTTGGCGTACCATGTGGCGCTAGCACTTTGGCGAGTGGTGTGACACTCGAAAGTGACGGATGGGGTGTATTCAACAGTTTCGATGTCCTTCAATTCTTTGGTAAATCCTAATGGAAGATCCATAACTTCAAATGAAGCAGATTGACGGCATTGATTACCAGCACAGGAGAAGCCAACCTTAGCATCATCACCAAGGGCACACGCCTTCAAGGTCATGCGATAAAGACCACCCTTTTTATGTGGTTCTTCTTCAACTTGACATTGTGGGCCTCTTTTGATTGGTTGGCCGTTCTTTGTCCAAGCTGGCTCAGCATTCATGCAGTTAAGAACGGTTTCGAAGATGGCATCACCCTCGACTGGAACTTGAAGATCCTTCAATGGTTCTTCAACAGTAATATTTCGTTCTGAAATTGATAACTTTGCCTTTGAAGTACCAGAAGGTAAGCGTGCTTCGTATACACCATCATCGTCAAAATCGGCCTTTTTGATGATTAATTTACGATTAACACCTGAAATAAAGTTTTAGATTTGGGTTCAACTTTTATTTGGTTTTGGTTTTTAATTTCGGTTCGGTTTGGGCTCAGTTTTGACTTACCTTCACTGATAACGTCGTATCTTGCCCAATCATCGATGTCGACTGGCTGACCGTTTTTATACCATGTGACTGGTGCATCCTTATCGGACACAGTCACATGGAGGACAACCTGATCACGTACCTTCATGTCCATGTCCTCCAGTCCCTTTAGGAATTTTGGAGGTGGAGCTGAAAATTCGAAATTCAAAATTTTTTCAAAATTATAAGCATGGTATAATGGGTCTTGCTTGAAAAAACATATCAATCTAAACTACGCAATAAAGTGTTTAAAATGGCATTTTATAAGGATATATTATTTGTCGCAAGACCCCATACTCGAAATTATACCGATCCGGTTTGAACCGGCTTGGTCCGGCTGATTCCGGTTTGCGTGCGGCAGGTTTGTAACCACGGTCTAGCCAATTACGATGAATCCAGTCAGAAGAAACAAGACTGGGTAATTCCGTGTGTTACATTCATAACTTATGAATCATAAATTATGTTATCAGTGTAGGCGTTGATCAGTTGATCAATCATGACGTCATACATATCCAATAAGGGTATGCTTGCATAGGCGTCATTGCCGTTTTTGATGATGATAGATACTCGAAACTGGTCCCATTTATATTTATCCAAATGATAAATGCAGTTTGAGTTCTTCTAGTTTCTTCATGTTTGCATAGGCGAACGTCCAAGCGGTCCATGTCCGATTCGACATGGCCGGAACAAAAATACTTTGATGACATCACATGATTACGTAATGGTGACGTAATCTTATTGACATTGAAGTGAAAAAAACACAATGAAACTCACAATGACTGATGACTGTTACTTGAGCTTAAAAAGGGAATGACAAAATATTCTTAAATTATTCCCACGAAATTTTTTAAAATGATCTGAGTAGGGTCAGAAATAATTTCGGATAAATTCCGATTAAAAAAAGCCCGAAATATTATCGATAAAAAATACCAGAGGTTTCAAAATCGGAATCATTCATTTGACAAATCCATTTTCCACTCCAGAAGGATTTTGCCTTGAAGGAACAAGTATGAAGACCATCTTCATTTTTGATAGTGAAGGATTGATGAGAAGTCTCGATTATTGTTTTGACTCCATCTTGGTTTACAAAGTACCAATCGACAGCCTGTGATGGTTCGTTAATTTTACATTCGAGGTCAATGATGTAATCTTCGTCCAGATTTATGTCATTTAGATGAGTGATGAAGATTGGTTGTTCTAGTTTGACACAAAGGGCAGCCTCAGTCTTTACAACTTGATCTTCGACACGGTCAGTTATGGTCAACTTCAGGTCACCTTCTTGAGCCTTCTGTGCATTATGAATCACGAAAAAATATCTATTTTCTTCACAGCCAAAAGAATATTTGCCTGCAACTTCTTCAGTAATCTTCTTGCCATTAAATTCCCAAAAAGCTTCCATGTATTGTCGATTACAATAGGCTTCGAATTCAGCATCACTGTCCTTGAAGACTGAACAGTTTTCCAGCTGCTTGTAAATGATGAGATCATCGGATTTCGGACATGGGGGAGGTGGTTTTTTGACTGGTTTCTTAGGCTGGGGTCTTGCTGAAGGAGAATGTGTGGAAGAACTGGTCAATTTTGTATGCTTAGTCTTATACTTTGATTTGCGAATCGCAATATCAATTTCTGGAATTAAAATCCGTAGATTTTAGAAAGATGGCGGATCGCCGTGGGTCTTTTTGACTCCCTCTGGTTTGCATGGGCGTTTCATGAATGCGTGGGTGCGTTCATGAATTCTAACATTAACGTTTTCGCTCAATGTGTAACAATCATTTTGTCATTGTGATATCCTTGTATTCACGTGATGAACATCCGAGTATTTTCTGGCCAATCAGAGGCCAGATTAAAGGTGTCGAATGGAAATGTATTCTTTCTGGCACCAATTTCAGATTTTGAAAACCAAGTTTCAGAATCCAGAAGCGTAGGTTGAATGTGTAGGTATGAGCAGTTTGGCATGTTACTTTTAGCGACCGGGCGATTTTCATTAAAATTTTAATTTCATGAATCATATGCGGTAGTTTTACGTAATAATGTGTTACGTATTTAAGTGTTGCGTAATGAAGTGTTATGTTCCGTAAGTTGGGTTATATGAGCAATGTATAACATAATTTTCTCCTGTTTCTAGTGAACATATAGTTCAAGAAGCGGGCAAACTTTTTGTTCCCAAGCTGCGAACAAAAAGCGAACATGAGTAGCGCAACTTACGAGCTTGAACTGGAGCCTCGACCTTCTCTTGGATAGGTGGTGGAGTAACTGGAACTGGTTCTTAATAAAGTTAGTGAAGCTACTGGAACATACCAGAGTGATCGAAAATCTTGAAAATCATCCCTTCAAGATTTGAAAAGCGTGGGCGTTATGGTTTTTATAAGTTCACTTTACTCAATAAAGAAGAACCGCGTGAGAATAATGTTTAGCTCTAATATTCATATAATATGAATACGCATCTAATTTATGCGTTTATTTTTATGCGCGTGGGTGAAAGAGAAGCTTTGCGAAGGTTAAAGCTTCTAGCTACTGATTTCTACCTGGTGCCCCCCGAACTGTGGCTTTTTGCTTTGGAGGTGTCTTAACACGCTCCTGCTTCGGCGGTGTCTTCTTTTCCGCTGGCACTAAATTATCAGTGAACCTTATGCCCATTTTGATCAGCGAATATACAGGTATAATTAAATATATACTGTATAAAATGCGTGGGCTATCAGCAGTATAAAGAAAAACTTCATACTTATGAAAATGAGACATGAAGACGTAATGAATTATGTCCATGAAAATAGTGCTGAAGCGCATATGACGTCAAAAAAAGTGATGTCATTGTACAAATCGTAATTAGCGCTGTCTAGTGGTGGATTGTGAATACTACAAAAGTATGTCACCGTTCCGTTGCTATAGCTAGTGCATCTTAAGCGCATTAGCTACCTGTATTTTGGACTGTATTAGAATTGAGTGGTCGATTAGGAACTGGTTCGGTATTCCGATTGATAGGAACAGAAATGTGTTCTCCTTTTTTCGGACCCGAACATTCGACTACAGAGACTGATTTACCTTCCACTCGCTGTTCAACAACTGGTACGTTCTTTTTAGCTTTAAAAAAAGTTAATAAAATTTTCAAGTTCGCTTTTTGTTAACAAATAATGATTAAACAATATAATTTTATAAGGTAAAAATATATATTTATGCGTGTATGTATGTGGATTTTACACTTTAGAAGATTGCGTTATAATGCGTTGAGATGACTGTGATCATACTTTTAAATGATCAGAGATGAGCCATGAGCATTTACCTGGCTTCCGTTCCGGAACTTTAACCGGTTCTTGGGCTTTTTTAGCCGCTTTTTTAGGTTCTTGTTTTTTCGGTTTTGGGTCAACTGAAATTCCGACAATTCAACAAAAAGTCCCCAATGGTTTTCGTTAATGGGTTCATTGAACAGCTCTACGATACATCTAGGGGCTAAAATGGTTACAAACAGAGTGCTGGTCTGTTCTGAATCCTAATTCGGAGACTGTCCAATGAACAATATGGTTGAAAAGGTACTTACGGACAACTTTCAAGGCAGCAGATGAATGATGTTTTCCAGCTTCGACACGGTAGTCACCTTCATCGTCGGAGTTGACGTTACGGATGAGGAGAGAATGAACATCGCCATCACGTGACATAGAATACTTGTCGCCTTCATGAAGTGGTTTTTCTTCCTTGAACCACTTGACATCGATACCTGGAACATTGATTCTGATCTCAGCTTCGAAGATAGCATCACCGTGAGTGGCAACAACAACGTCGCGGATATCTTGTAAGACATCAACTGGCTTAGTACCAATGGTTTCAACAGCCTTCTCCCAAAGTTCTTCTTCTTCGACCATAGAAATGGCAGATTCTGGAGTAAGAAGCATTTCAGGCATTTCAATATCATCATTTTCAATTTCTGGAGCCAGTTCTTCATAAGTGGTTAGGAGATGACGGAAGTCTTTGACACCAAAGTGATTAGCATACTTTTCGTATTCCTTTGGATCGACATCGCGCAACATCTAAATATTTTTTTGAGAATTTTTCGAGAAGTTTTGGTTTAAAAAAAATAATAACATGTTATGTTGCAATTTAAAACCAACCTTGACAGCATCAAATTCAGAAACGACTTCTTTTTCAACCTTTGGCTTAGTCTTAAGAGAGAATCTGTCAACCTTTTCGACGGCTTGTTGTTTTTCACAGACATTCAAAGTAAATTCAGCTTCTGCACTGCCATTCTTGTTAGTGGCAACACATCTGTAAAGACCCTTATCTGGCTTTTGAACCTTTTTGATGTTCAAAGTTGAGACACCAGATTGAACATTGAATCCAATTGAGATTCTACCAACAGCAGCGAGTTTACCCCATTTACCCTTGTACCATTGGATTTCTGGGGTTGGGTTACCAGCAATACGGCAGGCGATTTCAGCTTCTGTGCCAATAGTGATATCAGTGCTTTCTGGACAGACAATGAATTCTGGCTTATCTTGCTCTGGAAGTGGAGTCATTGCTTCTGGAGCGCGCTTGAGCTTATTATCGGTATCTTGTTTCTTTTCTGGGATGTTCAGCTTCAATGGAGTCTTTCTGACCTTGGACTTCTTTCTTTCCTCTTCGACATCAAACTTGACAAAGTCTGGTGAAGTTGGTGAGGTGACATCGGATGGTGACACTTTCTTTTGTGGTTTTGGTGACAAATCCAATTTAGGAGTTGCTTTCTTTTGGACTGGAACATCGACTGGTGATTTAATCTTGGGTGGTGAAGCAACTGGTGGAGAGTTGGCTTGTGGTGGAGATGGTGTGGCAACGGCAACTTCTTCATTGGTGACGACTTGTTGGCCATCAGAGGTGGTTCTCTTTTGGGTGATGACCTCAACAGAACGAGCAGACGAAGCAGATTGTGGACGACCAGTGGCATCTGGGGTAAGGTTACGGCAAGCTGCAGTGACAGTCCATTTGGCTTGTCCAAGTTCATTTTCACCAACGACAGTGTATTTGCCAGAGTCGTTTCCTTCGCAGTTTTCGAGTTCGAGGAAAGCATAACCGTTAGCTTCGTAAATCTTGAATCTTTGAGAGTTAACTTCTTTACCATTGTATTCCCAGTGAACTTGTGGAGCTGGTTCGCCGGTGATCTTGGCAACGAGTCTCATGGATTCTCCAATCTGCCAGTCGCCACCTTCTGGACGTTCAGCGACCTCTGGTGGAGATCCTTGAACGGTAAGGGTGGCCCTATTGGAAGCAGAACCGGCAGCGTTAAAGATTTCTACGGCATAATCGCCACCGGAAATGAGATGTTGAGCAGATGTGATTACCAAAGCAGTGTAATGCATGTCATTAACAATTTGAATTCCATTATTTTGTTGAATTTCATTTCCATTCTTGGACCAGCGGACGGTTGGCTCAGTGCCAACATATTCACATTCGAAAACTACGCGGGCGCCGGCCTTTGATGTTTGACTTTCGAACTTGCGAGTGATAACAGGTGGCTCAACTAAATTATATGTTAAAAAGTGGACGATGTGATTTGTAAAATACTCTTTTCTGATTGGCTCATGTTCCTAAATCCCGATGATTGGTCCGCCAATTGACAGTCTAAAACCAATCAGAATGAGTATTTCCTCATTCTTGGACGAATGACGAATGAATAATAATAAATTAACGTGCGTAGGCTGAGCTATAACTGCTGCTAGCCTATAAGTGCCTGTGTGCCGAGATATGCTAAAAGTGCGTAGGCTGAGTGATAGGATTGGACATCTCACCAGTTTTAATAATAAGATTAGCATGAGTCATAGCTGAGTCAAGTTCACAACTCCAAAATCCGGAATGCTCTCGATTCACATTTGAAATCACAACACAGGTATGATTATCATGATCTATCAGAGTAAGTCCATATTTATCAAACTTTAGAGGTAAAAATTTATTCACTGTTCTCACTCATTTTTGTCACTTTTTTGTGTCAAAAATTTAGAAATCGAAAAAATTCTCGAATGAAAAATATTTGAGATTTTTTACGGTGAAAATTTTTGAATCGAAATTAACTTTTTCACCCTGACTAAAGTTGCTTGGCGTTGTAGCTTTCGGCCATTTAAACGCCAAATGAACTCTGATCGAGGTGGTCGCCGATTGGTCTGACACACAAAATGACATAAATCATTTTGAAATGGAAAAATGTCCGATAAGGCTTTTATAAAAAAGACGTCATCGTCTGATGATTCGATACGATCAGTAGTTTTAGTGAAGTTAGATTCCGGCGGCTGGTCATCGTCAGATTCAAACTCACCGAAGTCCTTCGAAATCTGTGTAATACTGGAGGACATGTCATCAGAATTGTCGGACAATTTATCGGATTGTGATAAAATTGGGCTTAGAGTGCACGACAACTCTGAAGCACGATAAGCAAGTGGTAAAGGTGGAAGCTCTGATTGTCCAATCATACCCTCATATAAATCACCATGAGTTTCA